>CAJNDT010005668.1:0-17500 GCA_905221615.1 Symbiodinium sp. CCMP2592
TGTATTTCGCAAGAGGCATAGTTACCGTTTGATTGTCATGTATGACAGTTGTTTCGTCGCCGCTTAAGTTCCTGAATAGGACGTCCACGACTGGTAGGAACTCCGTGCTCCACGGTTCCTCTTCATCATATGTTTCTACGTGCTGTAGCACGCGTTGTGTAAACTGGCCGGCTGCTTCTACCGTTGCATCGATAGAGCTGACGTGTCTTGCTACTATGTTTCGGCACGTAACGTTAATCGCCTGGCCTTGATTGGCTTCGTCAAGTGCAGCGTCTGCATAGGTGCAGAGTCCACTGTTGTGGGCTTCTCTAGCTGCCTTTCGTTGAATGCGCCGATTTTGACCTCCTCTTCTGGTAGGACCTTTTGGTCTTGGAGGATCAGAAGGTACTGTTCCTTTCGCCTTTGGCGGAGGACTCTTAGGTGGAGGTGATATGGTTGCCTTGTTAGGCCCTGGTGGCATTGCCTTGGGCGCTGATGACGATGCGGCACTTGAGAGTGCAGATGTACCTCTGGCCTTTGCCGAGGATCCCTTGGGGATCGATGTATAGGTAATCTGCATGGCTTCCTCGGCCATTTGTGCATGCAAGGCATCCTGGAATAATTGTGTCATGTGAGGAGTGTTACTTGCATCATCGTAGGTCTGGAAGCGCTCAATGTCTCTTTCGGTGCCACGTGGTCGTGTATCACCTCTTTGGAAAGGATCGTTCCTGCTAATCTCCGCAACTTGTACTGCATGGAGGCAGTTTTTGCACAGCACCTTCTTGCAAACATCTCTTGCTTGCTTGAGCTGGTAACAGCTGTCTGAGAGATGGTAGACTTCGCTTCGGGAAGTATGCCAAATAGGTCGCAGATCAGTTGTTTCTCCGGAATTGACCCTGTTGGGTCCTAAAGGTTCACGCGTCTGCGGTTCATCCTCGGGTTCGAGGAATGGACCTCTTTGGTTCGCTGCTGCTTTTGATTTTGGTTGTTGGCGCTCCATACATCTGATAGGAGGCCTGGTAATCTGCTTCCACATCCAGTGTAAGCCCATTAGCAGCAGAAACACATTCCACGCGATGCTGAAGACGGAGAAGTCCTGCTCACTGGTTAGTGAGTTTGGAAGTGAAGTTTAATCAGTCTTGATAGACTCTGCGTTCGCTCCACCTCGTTGCGGTGGTCCGAAACCAGCCCGACACCCGCGCTGTACAGCTGTTCTGAGGTTCCTTGCCGCTCGGAGCAGACCGGTGCGCGATGCCTTCCTGTCTTCCTCCGCCGGCTTGAGGATTCTTCCTCTTGTTCCTCTTCCCCCCCAAATCTCTTGAGCGGCATCAAGTTTTGATGTTTCCTTTCGTGTTCTTCGATTCACTTTTTGGTGGTGACTTTTCTCTTCGAGTCCCCGGCTCGTTCCAAGACCTTTTTATCTTGTTCACATTATTGGTTCTTTGAGGCCTGACCTTGATCTTGGTAATTCTTGTTGTGAAAGACGATGTTCCTGGTTCCTTCTTGGAGGAGGACCTTCAGGCTCGCTGGGACGTTCAGGTTGTGGCCACTCCCAGAATCTTCCATATCTATGATGGCTACCTGATGGTTGCGATTTGTCGTACCAGCTGTTGCCGGATGAGTAAACGAATGAATCGTTGTAACCCCAGTATTCAGCATTACGCTGCTTGTAAGCCTTTCGCTTGTCAGCGATCTTCTGGACCTGGGCATCTGACCGGTTGTGTTTCCCTTTTGTAAGGATTGGTTGTATCGTGAAGCCCAAAGGGCTGTGCCAATCTTTGTCAGTGGGACTCAACCAAAGGTCAAGGTTAGAAAAAGTTGAATAGTACTGCTTGACTGAGACAAACAGACGGATATCAATATCCCTGTTGTTGTTCGTGTCCTGCCACATATCTGAGATTCGTTCCCAGTATGTTCTTTCAGCGGCAGGTGTGACCTCTCTTGGACTAGGTGACGCCGTGTGCGGCGTTTTGCTCCAGTCAAGGATTATAACTGTTGAACTACAGATCCCAGTTCAGCAACTCTCTTCGCCGGTTCCCCGGTAGACGATCTGCACGTGCCAGTCTGTGCTGGTCGGAGTTGTTCAAGCAAAGATGTCGCACTTGTGAGTGCCTTCCTGCTATTCTGTTGAATGCTGCAAGTTTCTTCTCCAGGTATAGAGAAAACAAACTGTTTCGCAGGTGAACGTCTCCACCTTTTAAGGTGAGCCTCGACGCAATATTATTGAGATCTCCCGCTATCACATCCGGTTTAAAAGGGAGAATCTCGTTGAGGAACGCGTTCACCAGTTCGCGTCTCTGTTCTTCCTTATGAGTCATGAACGAGTTGAAATGGACGATCGCGATGGTGATGACCTTGTAAGGCCCTTTTGTACACCACATCTCGTCAAGATCGTTCGATGCTTCTTGTGAGACGATCTCTGCGTATGACTCAAAGTCTTCCTCTGGTGGCTCATCACCCTCGACATGGCCGTTCCATTCACAGAGAATCGGCGAGGGGTCGAGGTTCGACAGTGTCAGGCACGCCTCTGGTGAGAGGTAAGAGCCATCAGTGGGTCCATCCTTGTCAGGATTTTTGCCCTTGCGTGGGTCATATCCGATAATCTGCATGAACTCGTCTCTCGTCATCCTTTGGCCGGAATATGGGTGGACCCATTCTTTTGCCTCCGGTATGGTACTGTGGTACCCAAAGGTGAGGCGGCATACCGCACCGTGGCCTGCCCACAGTCGCTTCTTGGGACCACCATTCTTAGGTTTCATTGTTCGATGACGATAAAAGTGGTGGACGAGAGCGATGTCTGTTGTTGGGTCACCCTTGACTCCAATATACATCGAGGGTGCCTCAGGCTCCTTGGGAGGAGAATGGATTAGCATCCCCCTGTATTCATGTTGTCGCATGGTTGCGATCGAATACTCTGACGCAAGTGCTCCTGCCTCGAGTACGAGGTTAATATGAGCTGAATTGTTGAAGCACATGTCAATAAGAGGGTGCTACATCGAACATCCCTCTCAGGTTTGAGCTTCTTTGGGGATTCCCTCGGGCACCGGCGCTCGATCCATATTTCCCCAGTTGAATACCACTAGGTTTAGCGATACGCTGTCTGGGTTTGAGCCTTCAATGTATTCTCTCTTCTCGTTAACACCGGCCATCCTATTGCGAACTATCTCGTAATGTGCGTCGAGCACCAGTTTGGCTTCGTAGCCAGTAAGAGAGAGAAAAGAAGCCGGGTGGCTTGTTCTAGAGTCCTTGATATTGATGTGACTCTTGTTAATGCTCTTATATTCCTCCAGGGTTAGAGCCTCTGTGGAGCTGTCATACGTATTCGGAGGATTGTTCCTAATATCATCAAGGCTGCATGGATCAACGCCTGGATGGTCCTTTTCGAACAGACTTCTTGCGTGTTCGCAATACATGTTGATTTTCTGGACTGCCAAATCTACGTCCTCATGTGTGATGATGGCCTCGTATAAAAACTGACGCTCTTCTGAGGTCATTCCTGCTCTCACTTTGGAGGTCTCAAGGCAATCGATTGGCAAGACGCACTCGCACATCCGTTGTTTACCCTGTGGGGTAAGTCGACAGTCTGCACATACAATCGTTCCACAGGAATAGCAAAAATAGCCTGTAGGCTGTTTGCAGAGATCGCAGCGAGGATTGTCTGGTCGAGGCAACATTCGTATCCTTTGGTTAAGGCTCATGGCTGTCCTGCGTACTCTCCTACAAATCTCTCCTTGTTAGGAGGTGCAGAGGAGGAAGATGCCGACTCTCTGGGTCTGTCCCACTCCTCTTCGTCAGGAGCCTCAGAATCTTTGATCATGAGTGGACTTCGGATTTTTCGATTCCATCGACTAACCCAGATTCTCTCTTGCATTTCCTGTTGCATAGCCGGGTTAGACGGTGACTTCGAGATTCGGTGCTTGGTATTTTCTCGAATTCGAGCGCTGATGCGCTCATGTTCTCTTACGAGGTCTTCCTCATCAGCAGGCTCCTCGTATTCGAGGTTGAGCTTGCTTCTGTTGACTCGATAATAGGTTTCTGTTTCAGGATCGAAGAGAACTAGGAATTTTTCCTTCTCCTTTTTAGGAGATTTTGGTTTTCTTGGCTCTTCGTCTGAACTCTGAACATATTCTGTTTCAGGCTTTGGTTGGTCAAGTTTGACCTTCTCAAGTTTCTCTGTGATCTCTTCCGTGGGAGATTCTTTCTTTTCCTCTGACGCTGCAGGTGCTGAGTTCGTCTTGTGAGACGGATTAACATCAACTCGGAGTTCTGAGGATGACGAAGATTTTGAGCTCTTTTCGCTCTTTTCGCTCTTTTCGCTTGATGCCGACTCAACGTCTGATTCTTCGTCACAATCCTGGTTAGGATCTGGTTCCTCAGGTTCCGTCTCTCTGTTCCAGAAGATTCTTCCTTGGGAGATTCTTCCTTGAGGAACTACGTTGGCAGAAGTATCCTGAACAGGTTCTGGAGGTTTGTGACCTGTCGTTATCTTAAGAACTTCAGTGGCGCTTCTGGTGCCGTCGGAGTTCCAGAGCTGTCCCATAAGACTGTCCGGATCCTTGTCAGCCTCGGCCTGCCGGGCGAGCTTGGATCTCGGATGGATCTCCTTTGCAGTAGTCTCCGTTTTCGGAGGTACCTCACCTGCAGAAGCGGTTTGCTCCAGGGTTGGAGCTGTGTCAGCCTCTGTATTTGGCAGAGAGAAAGACTTCTTGTGAGAAGATCTAGCCTTGGGAGGCTCTGGAGGCAGATTTCGCCTTGACATCTTGCGAAGTGTCGATTCGATCTCTTGGCCGTAATTTGAGCACCATTTCTTCGACTCGTAAGTCGCTGACGGCATCTGTTCGGAGCAGTGGTCTGCCCACCATGGTCCGATGCTCTTGAGCTCATCGTATTGCGATGATACCCAGAGTGTTTCAGAGGGTGCAAATACGGCGCTAAGAGTACGGGCATGCACTACCTCTGGTGTAGCAAACATCCCTGCTTGCGACTGCCACATGTTTGTGACTTCGTTCACTACGTTATTTGCGTCGAATACTAGAAGCAGTGCCTTGTTGGCACGCAGCAAAGTCGGATTAGGATTCGCCAGGTTTAGCGTTGAAAACTGAACAGTGTCCCTGTTGGAACGACTGTTTTCATTCACGAGAGCTTGAAGACCTGGTGAGGTAACCACCTGCGATAGGAGGTTTGATGGTACCAGACCATGCCTCAGGATTGAGGATAATGCCTGTAAGTCCGTGGCATGCATGATGTAACAAGGGTTGTTCTGTCGAACAAAATCTTCCATGCCTACGGGCCTTGGCGCGTTAGTGGAGAGACGCTGTGCATGGGACTGCACAGGATTGCTCCCCGTTGCCATGAAGTCTGAGATGGTCATGTGTGACCTTGGCCTCTCTTCTTCAGGATCTGGTTCTTCAGCTCTTGGTAGAGTTCGTCGTGAACCGTGTCCTCCCACTGCCGAGAGGAAAAGTTTGGTCATGGTCAGCACATTTGCATCCGGTGGGATGGTAACGGCGGCATCTGTTGTTTCGGCCTTGCCATCTTGGTTATAAACCATAGTGACCACGAACCTGGACTTAGTGTTGAGGAGGACACCAAGCGCGATCTCTTGTGGTGTATACTGTGCGAGCTCTGCATCGGCCAACTTGGACATGTCCAGAAGATAATTGTGTTGGCCAGCAAAGAGATCTGGGCGCTGGTTCTGAAGGTGTCTTGTTGAGTGTGCCAACCACCTTCCGACTCTGTTGGTCTTGGAAAGAATGTGGAAGCACATCTCTGGTGAGAGACCTGTTACCTCTGTCAGTCTTGGCACTGAGGAGGAATAGTCATATTCTCCTGATGCATCAAGACTCACACATTGTTTTACCTCCTGTGGGAGGCCAGTCTGAAGGTGATGTGCAAGCATCGTACAAAACTGGCGTGGATCACGAGCGTGATTACCCACGTTGTTATCCCAGTATAAAAGGGGACTGTTGTCCCATGGTCCTTGAAGGACTCCTTCGTAGAGCCTGACTCCATGTCTGGAGATTGGAGTGAGCCTTGCTCGACTCGCATGGCCACATCGTAAGATCAGGTCAGCAAGATCTCTTGGACGCGGATTGAACACCTGTTGGTGACCCATGTAAATGTATGGAGGCTCGTTATTTTTCTCACGTTTGTGAAATCGATGTCCACCGTGTTCGGTGTGTCGACGTGATGCTTCCCGACGAGACTCGGGGTAAGAGCTATCCATGTGTGGATGTCGCTCATGGTACGCCTGTACTGCCCTGGGTAGGGCGTGTACGGCTACGGATTTGATCGTGTGCTCATTACGGCACGATGACCAAACAGGATCAGGAATGCTTGGTTAGCTCAAAAGGCTGATTGCTGTGAGGCTCGAGGCTGAAAGCGGCTGCGGATGATACAGAACATATAGTTCTCATGAACATGTCCGATCTTGATGAAAACGCAGCCTGCAGACACAAATTTTCTTTTAGACGAAAAACAGTCTAAATAGAAAATCCAGCACATGGTTGTGCTACCAGCAAACAAGACTACCACCATGTTCCTTGGCAGTAAAATAATCGGTAAATCTCTGTTGAGACATCAATTCCAAGGAAGGCTACCGCTGTAGCGGCATTCCTAAGGTTGTCTATGATCCACCGAACAGTGAAAGCTTTATGTTGAAGAAGTTCACGGAAGGGTGGATGAATGTCTGTTTCTGGTAAGTTTCCTGTTTCCAGAGCCTTGATAAGCTCATCAGGTTGTGCCGAATGCTTTGTTAATGCATCAGCTAGGCAGTACTTCGAGCTTACATGAGCTAGGTCATCTAAAGATCCAGAGTTGGATTCCTTACGAAGCATCTGTATAAGATGGTGAGTTTCCTTCTGCTCTGGAAGGTGTGTCGTGCCTGCTGTTGTCACAAGATTGTTCGCATCTGTTCTGATATGTATAGGTACGGTCTCTGATGAGAGATCTGCCCAAAGTCCTTTGAGGAACAGGCAGGTACCAAAGCAACGCATCAGTGCGTTAAGCTCTGCCACTGTTGTGGACATTGTGGTTGTCGTAATCTTGTGAGACTCATAATCCACCAGGCTACCTCTCGAGGATGTTTCCTTAATAGAGGATTCAGAGAAATCGTTCTTCTTGGAAGAAGCAGCTGCTGCTGATTGTTTCATTCCCTTTAGCTTTGGATTTCGATCTTCAGCAAGGAAAATAACATGTGCTCTCTGAGATGATTTGTCATCATTGTTCCTGTAGGAAGCATCAGGGTAACCGAGGATTCTGAGATTTCCCTTCAGCGGCCAAAAACGCAATTCTACTTCGGTAGACTTCAAAATCCTAACAAGTTTGTTCAGTTCTCGAATATCACCGATAGTAGGCTTGGCAGCCTTGCTCGCACACCTACTGAAGCGATAACAGATGTGAGCTTGAGTCCGGCTTTGTAGCCAGTTGATCTGTCCTAAAACACTTCTATAAGCAGTGTGCTGCTGTGGTGTGCATTGTTGCTCATTGTTGAGCTTCTTGTCAAAAACAATTTCTTCTAGAGCTTCAACAGCTAGGTTCTGATTTACTGAGATATGTGCTGGCACTGATGCTGTAGCATCCTTCCAGACTAATCTCTGTCCTACAAACATGATATCATTCGTGTCTTCAGAACCTACTGCAAATTCCTTTTTGATCGATTCAATCACGGCCTTACGAAAGGTGTCATCACCGGCCATGCACAGGTCATCTACATGCAAACAGACTACTCCATGTACCTGTCTACCCTTGGCATTGTTGCCTGCTATGGGATCTAGGAGATAGTCAATCGCTGATTCCATGGTCTTTGGCTGAGACTTCTTGAGCTCAGCATCTGCTGTTGCAGACTTCTTACCATACAGAACATATGTACAGCGATCCGCACGGGTTGGCACCAGGCCATAAGACAGGAGTGCCTTATCAACGATGTTCCACCATCTTCGAGGTGCATCGTTAAGTCCATAAGCGGGTTTCTTCATCCTCGCTGCAATGTAGGAAGGATAACCTGCTTCAGGAGGAATCTGACAGATTATGTCTCTCGACTCATCATAGGCTTCACCCTGCAGGAAAGCAGTCTTTAGGTCGATGTGTGTCAGATTCCACAGCTTGTTAGCTGCTAGTTGAATCGCTAAGCGGAAACCTGGGCGACTCGCAGCAGGACTATCAGTTTGCTGAATGTCCTTCTGTCGATCCTGGAAACCTCTCAGGACCCATCGGGCCTTGCACTTAAGGAAGTTTCCGTCCTTGTCTCTTTTTAGAGTCAGGACCCATCGACCAGTGACATAATTTCGGATGTTTCCGAGTTTCCGTGTATCGACGAGCTCAAAGACATCATTGTCTAGCCAGCTCTGATATTCTGCTGCTTTCGCTTCATCAAACTGTTTCTTCATCTCACGCTTTTCCTTGGCGGTTGCCTCCTTCCGTTGTGCCTTCTGGGTTAAATTCGCTGAGTTCCTGGGGGAACTTAGGGATAAGGCCTTGTCCTCTTCCGTGAGAAGATCATACTCTTCACGGATGTCAGATCGGAACCTTTTGGTGGGTTTATACCGTGTTCGGTCTGACCTCACTCTTGATGTTACCTCTCTGATGTCTACGGGTCCGCCATGCATGTACCGAGGCATGGAGAAAGAACCTGTGTTACTGCACAGTTTCTGTTCTTCTGTGAGAAGGACCCAGTCCTTCTCATCTACGACCAAGTCACCTTCCTCATCAGAGTAATACCTTGTGTTTTCTGACTCGGCATCGCTCTCCGGTTCTGGTGAACCAGAAGTGTGAGGAGGAGCGGACGGTTGTCCGGGGTCGTCTGGGACCAGTTCTTCTTCAGTGTCTTCTTCATCTTGTTGTAACGGAAGAATGGGTCCCTGTGGATGTGCCTTCGGTTTAGGTTTTGGTGTCGGCACCTGTGAAGGTGATTTCTGTTTGTGCGGCGAAACTTTCCTTTCCGATGAAGACCTTGGCGACACATCACCCCCCAGACGCCGAGGAGACGGAACGCGAGGAGGCGGATGCACGCGAGGCTTAGCCCGAGCAGGAGCCACGGGCTCATCGGAGGAAACGGCCGGTAGTCGCGGTGGAGGTATGGGAGGAGGAGGACGCGACGGCGGCGTGCCGGGAGGCATCGGCTGATCTGGTTCCGGCATAGAAACATCGTCAGATGTGATCCGTGAGCGATTAGTGCTCATTGGTTCTGACGGGTCTGACGGCGAAACCTCTTCGTCCGACATGATTACATCCGGCGGTGTTCGCACGGACGGTGAAGTCTTGCCGCCTGTCATCTGGAATAGCACCCCCGAGAAGGTTGATGGGTGTACCTTGTTCCAGGAAACCTGGTGCGGCAAGCAACACGTCATAGTCGAATTGGGCTTCTTCTTGTTCCAAAAGACAAGAACGCCATCAGTTACACTGGTGAGTGCTTTGACTGTTCCAAATGTACCTCTGTATAGAGTACACTGTTCGAAACCAGACCCTGGTAAGAGTCTTGATCTAAGGCGAGTAATGTCTGACACCAAGGCATCAAGGGACGGTGATGGTTTGGAATGATGCAATGGTAATTCAGTTTTACTCGATAAAGAATTTACTCTAGCAACAAGTGATCTGATTTTCGGATCTTGCAGGAGTTTTGAATCCTTGAGAGGATTTGTTGTCAAAAGTGAATACTCCTGATCAAGAAGTTCCGAAAGTCCCTGGAGGCATTCATCTCCAGAGTATTCTAGTATGTCTGTGACTAAAGACAGATGAGATGCATACGCATCTCGTTTCAGGAATCTTGCCAAACACGAGGCAAAGGTCTCACAGAATTCATAAGGATACACTTGTGCGAGTTTCGTTTTAAGACCGTAGCCTTGAATACCCTTTTCGTCTCCTGGTGGAGATGTTGGAGATTTCGTTTTGGCAGAATGCCTCTGGAGAGGAATTAGAACTTGCGGTGGCAAGTTGTGCATAAAAATCGAGGATTTCGATTCATAGTATCCTGTTGGATCTTTCATGCCATAGGCCTGTAGGTTACAGACCTCATAGCTGATCTTATGATTAGAAAACAGGCGTTTTGCTTCTGGTGAAGACCAGAGCCTGCTGTAGTATGGGTTCTCAAGAACAAAGTAACGTCCGAGCTTCATTTGGTGGTCTGCGACCGATTCACAGAATTTTAAAACAGAAAGTCTCTTGGCAGAGCCTTTCTTCCACTGTGAGTACCAGCTAGACCACTGAGAATGGTCCGGTGACATAACAATAATAGTAGGTTCTTGTTCCTTGATGATCCTAAGAAGATTGGAGCGACCTTGCGGTTGCTCAAGATCTAGACCGCTACGCAAATCGACTGGCTGACCTACTCGAAGACCTGACAGGGCAGCTTTGTGACTCATGCGGGGAGATCCGCCGTAGAGTTCTAGGAAGTCAATCTTCCCAGTGCTGGTGACCTGCCAGTGACACTCTTGATGTGGAATCGTTAGGTCTGTCGACTGCAGGGAAGCATCGAAGGTGACCATGCAACTTGCGTGGTCAGAACCTTCTGACGTCAGAGTTTCCTCATCAGGCGCGAGAGGAATCTCCACATCAGATGTTATGTCATAATTTTTCCTCAGTTTTGAGATATTAACGCGGACGATGCGTGTTCCAAGATCCACACCTACCATGGATCCTCCGAGTTCGGAGATCACCTTTCCTTTTAGCCAAGATCCATGTTTGGACCCAGTGGATCCAATCTTAGACTTATCTTCTGACCAGTAGAAAACCTTATCTCCCAAAGAGAAAGGTCCTTGGGTCATTGACAGTCTGGCTGCAAGATCTCTACGCAGATCATCAGATTGGCGTGCCTCTTGGTAAGCCCTGTTGGCAAGCTCCTTAATGGCTCTCGCAGTGACTTCCGTATCAGTTGGATTACCTGTCAACTGATTGGGATCAGCGTTCTCTGGTGTTATAACATCTCGAGGACGCCTTCCAAAGGCCATTTCTAAAGGAGTAACTCCTCCGTAGGTAATCGAAGAGTTTCTTGCCAAACATGCTTGGCGAACGAGGTTGCCATACTTCATGGTGATTCCGTTATACTGCGGGTCACCATCCTTCAGGATCTGAAGTATGAGCTTAATCTGATGCTTCAGCAATCTTACAGCAGCTTCGGCCCTGTTGGGCCATGGTGTTCCAGGTCCTGTTGCCACAGGCTTGATATTCTGCCGATTGTAATAAGCCTCCATTTTTGGAGTCATGAATGCTTGATCTCCAACTACAACCTTTGGGTTGATCTGAAATTTCTCAAAGTAGTCATTCATAATCGACATTGTAGTATGTTCTTCTTTATCCTGGACTACTTCGGCAGTCAACAAGTTTGTTGCTCCATCATAGAGAATAAGGAATACTAAGCGACTATCCTTGCCGGGAATTGGAAGCTCACCGTGATCTACGAAGGTGAGATCACCGAAAGTCTCTGATCTTAAACCAGAAATCTTCGCTCTCGAAGGAGCTCTCACATGTTCCTGGCAGGCTGAACACTTTTTGACCAGTTGGTCATATAGCTCGTAGATCTCCTTTGGGATCTGTAAGGCCTTTGTGCGTCGCTTGAACTGATCCGTACTCATATGACGGTGCTTGAGGTGAAGCTTATAGAGTTCTACAGGGTCCTTAAGCTTCTCATGAATCCTGCGAAGAGCAATGGGAAGAGATGGCGAAGGTTCTGCGACAATCTCTTCACCTGTTGGTGAGTCTGTACCAGGAGCCGGGTATTCTCTTGACTCAAGTGGTCTTACCTCCGTCCCGTCATCAGCTCCTGGGACCTTAGACTTCTCTTCAACAGGAGATTTAACCGCATATTTGCGGGATTTCTTCAGAAGGTTTTTAAGACCCTTTGGAGTCTTTATCTTCGCAGGTGGAACCTCAAGTCTTTCTTCTTCTGGAGGTTCATGTGATGCAGAGGATTCTGCAGGTTTGTCCCTAGAACCTGATGATGGTTCCGATGGTCCGGAAGGCTCAGGAACATCACCAGATGGTTCTGGTGGATCAAGTTTCTTGGCAGATGATTCTGCCGGATCAGATGGAAGAGGCTTCTTTTTACCTGAAATCCTCTTCGGTGGTGGATCAGCTGCTCCCTCAGGTGCTTTGTCACAACCCTTGAGGTACGTGTGAGCCCTTTTCTGTCCGGCACAGGCTGGACAGCGACCTTCCGGTATCCTAGTATAAGGCTTATTGGCTCCTAGAGCAGTCTCCGTCGCACTGAACGACGTACCTGACTTAGGGAGGTACTTCCTGGTGGAAGTAAAGCCTAGAAGGTCCAATACCAAATGGTTATTGGTACTAATCGGAAGAGGGGTTTTATACAAACCGAAAGCTTCACACGTTGCTAGGTCAGCTGTTGGACTACACTCGAGGGTCATTCTTAAATTCCTCATCTGTTCGATGGAAAACAAAATGGGGACTCTTCCCTGATCCAAAACTTCTATGGTTGTATCTCTTCTTGGAGTTGTGTTAAACCATAGAGTTACACGCTCCTTGATAAGAGCTGTTTCACTATCTGCGAAAGAGAACTTCGTGTTCGAAGGTGAAAAAGTGAAATCAATCATGCCTGGGGCATGTTGCTTCACGGCCTTGATAAGCCTGTTCACCGCATAGCGGGAACCCATAGCCCTAGTACAACCAGAGTCAAGTATGACAAAGGTAGGGCTCTTATCAAGATTGATCCGCTCTGTGAGAGCAGATAGGACGGTGTGCTGCAACGGAAACACTGCTGTTGCAGTCTCCACACCTTGCCCCTCGGATGGTTCAGAGACCTGGGGCACGTAACTCACTGATGAGTTGTACACGGGTTCTTGGTGCGCGCTCGGATCTGTGCCTCTACCTGATGATCCTGCTTGATTTCTTCTCTTCTTTCTCCGTGTCTTTCTTCGTGAGGCTTGTGATGCATAGTATGTATAAGACGTTTGATCGTCATAAGCGGCATAATTCCAACTGGAGTCAGTATAATAACTGTCCTCATACCATGAATCCCAGCTCGGTGCGGTGGAACTTTCATAGGCCTGTGGAGATCCAGTTTGGTCTCCTTGTAAGGAGGCAGACTTAGCTGTATCCTTACCTTTGCCTTTTGATTTTGTACCCTTTGAAGGAGCTTCCTTTATCTCCTTTGTCCTTTCCTTTTCCTTTGCCTTTTCCACCTTTTCCTTTTTCCTTTCCTTTACCTTTACCGAAATAGCTGGAATCAGTTGGATCATGTTCTGCCTGGTTGGCTCTCCCTTTTCCGCGGTATGACCTAAAACGGCCACGTCCTTTTCGCTTGCCACCCTTTGCTCTTCCCGGTGATCCGGGACGCATTCTTGGTCTTCTTCCCTTTTTGAATCTCCTTGCAACGAAGGCCTCATGGTCATCAACTGTCCAGAAGACAGCTTCTTCATCCTCGGCGGCAAGAAAGCCTTCCTCAAGGGTGTCTTCGTCTTGGAGCCAGAATCCATCGACTCCGTCGTATTCACCCTGATCGAGGATGAGGAAGTTTCGACCTCCGCGTTTGCGGCGTTGGTCTCTCCTTCCATGGCGGTCCTTCTTGTGAGAAGAGTGCCGAATGTTGGGATCCTGCAGACCAGTTCTGGTCGTTGAGAACTGATCGAACATGGTCTGCCGTACCACAGGGTACGTGTAGGTCTCAATTCGGTAACCTTGGTTGGTCAATGCTGTTACCAACCTCTCACGTTGCATCTCATTTAGGTCGGACTGCACTAGGAAGAGGAGAGCTAGGAGATTATCATTTAGAGGAAACGCTCTTCGATGATTATCAAGGCGTTCCTTGTTCCATGTTTCGAAGAAACGTGCGGCGTATGTGTCTCTCTCGGTTGCATCCTGTAGGCGCAAGAAGGTTTGATCTGCCTGCACAGCCTGCATGAAATCAGGATGGGCATCTTCCAGAGCTATCTCTGGTAAGAGATCCATCCATGAGTTTCTCACGCGCTGTAGCACGATCTCAAACTTAGCAATCCAAGTCACAAAGTCTTGGTTGCCCTTCCATGCCTTGAATAGGCCGAGGAAACGCCACAGGAAAACGTACTGTTCTCCTTTCACGAAAAATGGACGCATCTTCTTCTTGAAGTAATCTACTCCATCTGGGGCTGCAAGCCTTTCTCGGTTGAGTGATTCTTTTTGTACTGCGGCCAATCCGGAGAGCCTCGTCTTGAGAGACGGACCTCTTTTGGTGTCATCCAGCGTTGTTATGTCGCACCAGTCGTCAATCAACTGTTCATACTCAAACCACGAGGTGGTGCCATCATAGGCAGGCGCGATCTTGGGCGTTATGCCTAATGATGCAAGCATGCGGTCAGATGTTGCATATGACTGTGCGACATAAGTAGCTGGACCTTGGGAGGTCTCTTCGTTCTCATATCCCCCGGAGGATTGGGAACTGCCGTCGGCTTCGCTATGCGAGCTCGACATTGTGCTGCCTCTTATCCGCTTGGTTAAGCGTTCGGCGAGGCCGACCGCTGTAGCGGACTTTGTGAGGCGGGCGGCCCTTTCCGGGCTCCGCTACCAGAAAACTGTGCCGATACACCCCCAAGGGATACTCCTTGTGAGGAGGTGTATGACCAGTTATTCCCTAAGGATCAAAGGGCAGCGCCCTGCACACGGACAGTAGTTGTTTTGTCTTGCTACGCAAGGAGAGCTTGTCTTGTCTCAATATGGTAAAACCACTGTGAGCCAATGGGCAGCGGAATGTATATGTATGAGCATGCAGCCATTGCTGTAGGTACCTGTTAGAGCTACCCCTTTAGAGGTTTATGGTTTCACCCCACCCCCCTTCCCCCCCCTCCCCCCTCCCCACCCTCCCTCCCCCCTCCTCCCTTCCCTCCCGCCCCTCCTCCGCTCGCTGACAGGTGCGAGCTTTCTGGAGTTTTCGACGACACGGGACTGCAATGTAGCATCTTTATGTGTTGGGGCTCGCCTTTAAGGCTGCAGTACCAAGCGAGTTTCAAACCTGAATTCCTACAAGAGCTTGCTGCAGATAGTAGCCACTCGCCGCATGCGCGTACAGCCGGGCCGAGGCGGACGACGCGCAGCGTTTCAAATTATAGTACACTTATAGATCCCTTATCTAGGATACCCAGTAACCTAAGAATAAAAAGGCCGCTCTTTTTGGTATTGGGTAACTTTATAAAGAACCTAGGACTACAAAAAGGGAATAAGGGTACTACTGGGCATCCTAGTTACAGAAACCCTTATAGCCCGTTTTAAGAGACCCGACTCTTTTTGTGTCTAGATCGTTTTTGTTGCTTGCTTTTCTTTGGGGCTCAGGGGCCTTAAGGAAGAGAAGAGGGGTTTCCGAAAAAAGGGGACTGCATGGAGGCAACAATCATACTAGCTGGGGTTTGGGGTTTAGGGTTGAGTTTAGGGGTTTGGGTTTAGGGTCGAGGGTTTAGGGGTTAGGGTTGAGGGTTGAGGCTTCTCTACTTCAACTGTCTGCCAGGTCTCTGGAAGCTTCTCCAGCAGCGTGCTACACGTGTTGAAGACAGCCTCGCCGATGTCACCTGGCATCGTCTGAAGACGTCTTTTTCGGGTAGCGAAAATCGTTCATAATATTGGCACCTCAGGCGCCATTCTTAAGAACTTGGACGGCCAGGGTAGGATGACAAACAAATCCAAAGATCAAATTCCAGAAAGCCTGGCACGGATCCTGGGTTTAGGGTTTACGATTCCCCCCCTACCTGAGCCTAGGAGAAAGGTGGACCATTTTAGTTATTCTGCTTACCCTAGTTGCTAATAGTATGATCCTATCCACAACTGGTTACCACGGGAGATACAAGGCACCACTGCTTGTGCCCTTAAACCCTACAGATTTCTGGGCCCTGTAGAAATGCACAAATGGTGAAGCGCCTACGGAAAAGCAAACCGAAGGACAAGAACACCAACATAGGATCGGGTCTTGAGAGAAATTAGCCAAATCCTAAACCCTGCCCGACCAGGACCTCCCAAGCGCCCCTTAATAGCCCTTATGGCCCTTCATAGCGGATATAGTGTAGGTATATCAGAGGGTAGCTGGGGTGTCTAGGTACACCCCAAGCCTCAAACCCTAAACCCGTACATTTTGCGGCTTAATGAAGGCTCTGGATCGTTGCGGAACGCCTGCAATCTGATCTGTAACACCATGTAACACCATGTTGGGAAACCTCGCTAAGCATAGTTACAGCAGCCTCCCGGCTTGTTCGCGTATCACAACAACAGCAAAATTAACAGAGCATCTTGATTATTGCAGGTAAGCTAACGAATGGTAGTACTAAGTACCCCGACGCCCGTATGATCCAAGCCCTGCTCGATCGTAACGTACCCGCCATGCCTATCCCGAACCCCAAACACATGCTAACTCTAGACCTATAAACCCCACACCCCAACCCCCAATCCCTAAACCCTAATCCCTAAACCCTACACCCTAAACCTTACACCCGACACCCTAACTTCCAATCCCTGAGCCGAGGCTTGGAAGATCAGGCGCGCACATATAAAACATCTTCACATAGATAGTCTGCTCTGTACATATCTTATACTGAACTTAGACCCCTAGCAGAGTTGTAATTAGGGGTTACATGCTCTGTACATGTACTGTCATTATAGAGTTAGGTCCCTGAAACCATGACAAGGTTGGTCTTTTGGGACCGACTTCCATAACGGTAGTGTATGAGGAGCCTAGTGGTGACATAGTCTGCTCTGTACATATACACGCTATCAGGGTTTAGGATTTCGGGTTTTAGGCTTTAGGGTAATTTAGGGGTTTAGAGTTCAGGGGTTTAGGGTTTAGGGCTTAGTGGTTTAGGGTTATGCTACCTATAAAGGTGATTTATGTTATACAAGAGGCAAGCAATGTCCCGACCTCCGGCAGAGCCGCCACCTGGACAGTCCACAGCTTGGACTTCCCAAAGGGTCCCAGGTACCTATAGTCGAATGCTATTATGATTTGGGAAGATATTCCCCATAGCAATCCCTTGGACCCTTTCGGCTTACTTGCTGAGGAGCTGAGTACCGCAACTCCACAGGGGAGGGAGCTCCAATGAGCTCCAATAGTTGACGTTGTCAGGGTTCAGAGTCTGCTTAGGGGCACAGTAACCAACCCCCCTAGCCCAAAAAGGTCAACGTTTGAATCATGGTAGAGTTATATATGCATATAACTATATGGGTGGCTCTCTAAACTAGGGTCCCCTTCAGGTTGCTCTCCTCCACCATGTTACCCTGATTCGAGAGGGACTGTAGGCTATAGATATTTCGGTTCTGTGAATTCCACGGGCGGAAAAAGCAGATTCTCCTCAACCCTACAGTAACCCCTGAAACCTGAAGCGCGTTCATGGAAGCCCGACGGAAGGAAGTCTTTTCGAACCCAGCTTTGCGAATCCTTTGCTAAGACAAAGCTCGTGGTTGTTACAATTTGGGGGCGTAAGTAAACAGCAACACTATTCCGTAGAGATCCATAGTACACATCTGGCATTAGATACCCCCAAACCCTATTCTCTGTATGAAGGCCCCTATATAACATGGGGTATAGGAAACTCCAGAAAGTTGGAATATGGTTTCATGG
>CAJNDT010005668.1:22500-246761 GCA_905221615.1 Symbiodinium sp. CCMP2592
GGCTTGTTCCGACTCCTGTACTACGTAAGGGTTATAAGGGTTCTTCACGGTTTAGGTCTTGGGGTTCGGGGTTCAGGAATCCGTTGCCGGGTTCCTTTCAGATTTCGAAGTTGTGTACCGGTTCCATGCGGAACGAAGGGGTTTAGGGCTCCAGGGTTTAGCTCCGGACACCATGTTTCTTTGCTGCTATGGAGGTACTTGGAGGGTCATGGGACTTAGTAAGTATGGTTATAAGTACCTGAATTAGGGTTATAAGTAAGTATAAGTATAGTTACCATAACAATAGCCCTAGTTACTAAGTCCCATGATCCTTTAAGCACTCTGTATTTTGTTCACCTTGAGCTGCCAGACATCACAGCCCGTAACCTTGCCCTTGCGAGTGTCCATCATGCAGACGGAACCACAGTCCCATGCTCCCATCAGGGAGCCGATCTAGTATGATCTAGTGAGGGGGCCGGGCGCTGTACGAGCATGTCGGCTGGCCGCCTTCGTGCAGCATCAAGGCCTGGGAACAAATGTGATGCCTCAAACACCAGATGCAAACCACCCCGCTTGCAATAATCGAAAATGAAATCTCGGATCTGATTGTGCAGTGCCGTAGTGTCTCCACCCGACAGGCAGGACGAAGCATGCCGACCCACTGAGTCCGCAACCCAGCCACGAAAAACAACACGTGCCTGCACCAGAGCTCACGTCGACCCCCAAGCGAAGTCGCATACGAAATCGGAAGCATTCGTCCATCTGTGTTGATTCCGCCAGAGGCGAAAAAGCCCAAGGCCAGAAGCCAGGTAGTGCAATAAACAATCCAAGCTAGCTTGAGCTGCCTCACGGCATCTGTAAACCCCAAAGGGTCCTAGGTACTGTTATGGGAGATTCTTCCCCAAATCATAAAAGTAATTCCTAGTATAGAAACCCTACATTTTACTATACAGGTACTTTGGACCCTTTGGGAACAGAAGCCCGGGTGCTCATACCGAGGAATGTAAAGGGAACTCCAGAAAGTTGGAATATGGTTTCAGGGTAGGATACCTTATAATTTACCATAGAGGGTTTAGGATAACCATATTCCAACTTTCTGGCTTTTACTTTATGTAGACAATGGAAGACCCCAACGACGGAGGCGACCATGAAGCTGCCAACCATCGAAGAAAGCCACCTGGGACGCCGCAGCTGCTCATACCGTTCGCATGAAACGCCCTGCTGCCCGAAAGCAAAGTTGCCGGTCATACTGCTGGTGGACAAAATCCTGCATGACCCTTAGGACTCCAAACTATGGGATCTATGGTATATTCCTTATAATGGGTAATGCAGGATTTTGTCCATCAGCAGTACCGAAGGATGCGGTTCCCTTTGAACTTTGATACTTTCGAAGATCTACTATAGGGCCCATAAACATTAGCATCGGGCTTGGGCCCGTTTGCCCATAATAAGTATTCAAGGACTATAAAGTAAAAGCCAGAAAGTTGGAATATGATTATCCTAAACCCTTTATGGTAAACTATAGGGTATCCGACCCTGAAACCATATTCCAACTTTCTGGAGTTCCCTTTAAGGGGATGCTGTAACTAAGACTTCCCATATCGGTTACTCTAGGTATCTGAATCTAAACGAACGCTATAAACCTCTTTGCCCTGAATTTTCAACCTCTCAACCCTGGAAAGACACTCCTGGAGGCCTCTGCGATGAAGTTAGCAGGCTCAAGACCCTCAAAACCCTAAATCCCCAACACCTCCATCCCAAAACCCAAAACCCCTAAACCCCAAACCCTGAATCCTTTGCCCTAAACTATCCCTAATCAACCCCAAACCCCCAAAACCCCTACCGCCTAAACCCTACACGGCCCTAAACTAACCCTAGACACCCTGAACCCCATACATCCTAAACCGTATAGACAGCAAACTAACCCTAAACAATCCCTAAACAACCCAAAACCACCTACACCCCTACCGCCTAAACCCTACACCGCCCTAAACTAACCCTAGACACCCTGAACCCTATACACCCTAGACGGTATAGACCCCAAACTAACCCTAAACCCAAATGCTGAAACGACGCCTCCGGGATGAAGTACGTGGGCAGCGCGGACAGCTGGAACTTCGGCTGCAAGGCCGCCGGACAGAAGAACTCATTAACATAAGACCTCGGTTTTAGGGGTTCTTATTAGGGCTTAAAGCGTTTAAGGTTTTGGGGTTTAGGGTGTAGGGTTTTGGGTTTAGGGTGTACCTAGACCTCACCAACTGTCCTCTAATATACTAAGACCTCGGCTTTAAGGGCTCTTGTAAGGGCTTAGCTCAAGGGTTTAGGCTTGGGGGCTTAGGGTTCGATAAGGGATTATTCAAGAAAAGAACTTTCACTTGCCTTCGTGAGGGCTCTTCATGAAAACAGGGCTGTTAGGATTTGGGATGCAGGGCTGAAAGGGTAGAGGGTTCAGGTGTGTAGGGCTTCAAGGGTAGCAGGTGAGGGTTTAAGACCTCTGTGGGTTTCCATGAGAGTCCAAAGAGCTTTCGCTAAGGTTTGGGGGGTGGGGGTAGGACTTCGGGCTCTATCAGGGACCTATCAGGTCATTCACATAAACCTCGATGGGCTTTGCGGGCTGAGGGCTTAACAGGGTAGAGGATTCAACTAAAATTTGAAACTTCCTGGGCAAAGGGCTTGAGGCTTTGGTTCTGGAGTGTAGATTTCAGAGTTTTAAAAGGTTTCCGGTCTAGGGTCTGACTTGTAGCTTCCGAGGCCGCGCCTGTCAAGGTTCACCATTCAAGTTTGCTTTGCTATAGTTTGGAGTTTAAGCTTTTGTTGACGGGCAAACTATTTGTATGAATAGACTTTCGGGCTTGGGATGTGGGGAACGGCTTCTTGCATCGAACCTGGCTGGAGCTGAGGGTTGTTTAAGGCTTCCGGCCAGACAAACTCCGCAAGTTTTGTGTTCAGGAAGACAGCAAACCTACATCCGACGGGCTCTCAAAGTTCCACCCGCCTTAGGCTTTACAGATGAAGCTTCTTGTTGATATGGGTGGTTGTCAAAATCATGGTTCCTTTTTGGGTACCCTAAAGGTTAGGTGCCGTATTACAATAAAGACCCAAAAAGGGACCATAATTTCGACAACCGCCCATATGGTTTTATATGCAAACAATGTCCATCAAAAGGTTGCGCCGGCACCTCTCGTCATCCAGCAGTCTGAGGCCCTAGTTCACCTGGACATCCTAAATTCCAGAATCTGAACTTTTAACACCTCAAGCCCCAGGTGACGACAAGTTTTGGAGAACTAAAAGCCCTACAGCCTTTTCCGTGCAATACACGGGCTTTTCGGGTTTCTATACGGGTTCGTCGGTTCTACACAGGCTTCTATATGGACCTAGCGCAAGGCTCACAATCATCAGGATAAGGTCATGGGGTATGTCAAAGTACACCTGAACCCTAGTCATCCTGAACGCCAAGCCGTAAAGCCTGAACCCAATGTGGCTGGGATTCAGTAGGTATGGTTCACCCTGAACCCCAGGCCCTAAGGCCTAAACCCTACTTGGAGGATCATGGGATCTAGTTGGCATGGTTAGAAGCACCTTCGTTGGTGCTAGATATACAATTACTCCAATATTAAGCCTAATTACTCAGTCCCATGATCCTTCATGTAACTAACCCTAAAACCCCCCTGATAGATTGCTTTTGGATACCTTTCCAGGTGCCCTTTAAGGAACCCTAGGACCTAAGACTCAGCCCAAAGCCCTACACACTAAACCCTATGAACCCTAATCCCTATGATTGTAATAAGCCCGGTTAAAGGAGCCCTTTACAGGGCCCCAAAGAAGCACATGAGCAAAAATAAGGTTAGGGATATCCGGTATAACCCCCCTTATAATGAAGCCCAACGAGGTAGGGATATCCCTATAAAATGCTTATGCTTATGTGCTTTTTGGGTCCCTATCTTTCCCGTTAATTAAAAGGGAACCCTATCGATCCCTTAAAGGAACCCCAGAGATCCCTTAAAGGGAACCCTTCAGATCAGCTCAGGCCTGAGGATGCGGTTGTCCGGATGCTCCGTGACTCGACCACCGTAGTTGGCCTGATGTGGGTAGTATTGTTACTCAAAGGATCGTGGGACTCAGTCACTAGGGTTATTATTAACGTAACTATACTTTTATTTACTTTTAACCCCAATTAGGGTACTTATAACCATACTTACTAAGTCCCATGATCCTCCAAGTAGGGGGACCCCTTCAAGGGTACCCCTTCTGAGCCATACTTTTGGCTCTCTTAAAAAGGGGCCTTATTGAGAGGGTCTATATCACCAAGGGTCCCCCTAATCCTAGCTCCCATGATGCCCAACGGCTTGGGGTTTGAAGCTTTGGGGTCTACTTGGAGGGTTCCTTTTAAACGGGTACCATAGGGTTCTATATTAGGGTTCCTTAAAGGGATCTAAAAGGGTTCTACTTGGAGGACCGCGGGACTTAGTAAGGGATCTATAGGGTTCCTTACAGGGAACTATAGGGTTCCTTACAGGGATCTATAGGGTTTAGGGCTTAGGGTCTACTTGGAGGATCGCGGGACTTAGTAAGTATGGTTATGAAGTACCCTACTTGGGGCTATAAGGAATTATAAGTATAGCTACCCTAATAATCACCGTAATTACGAAGTTCAGTGATCCTTTAAGTAGGGACCTACGGCCCACTTCCCAATGGCCCACCGCCGCTTATGGCCACCCACCTCCGCCCACCCTGTGCACTCTGAGCCTTGCTAATGGGGCCACGAGGTGAGGGAATATGTAGGTTTCCTAAAATAGGGGACCCTAATATGACACATCCAAAAAAACAAGGACCGCAAAATAGCGTACCCCTAATTGTCGGAGACTCCCATATTGAATTGTTCAGCTCTAGGTGGACGACGCGAAGCGTTTACAACAAATAGAACAGGGTTCAATGGGATAGCTGATAGTACCCTAAGCTTCAGGGACCTTATTATTGAGCCCTTATGCGGTCCAGGGGTATAGCTATAAGGTCCTTGGCAGCATAGGATTACGGTAAAAGTATGGCAAGAAGCTCTGAGCAAGAATATTGAACATTAGTTAGGCTGCTGCCTATGTTATCCCAATGAAGGTGGCGCTCGCGCCGGGGTTAAACAACGGTGCTGACAGCCTTGTTTGACCCCAATTACTTTTACCATGAGTTCCGTTATCCGTGGCGCAAGGCCGACTGCCAAGCCCAGGTCCCAGACCAGTGGCAGTAGTAATTAATTGCACCGTTCCTGCTCCCGGCCGAAACCACCGCAAACAAAAAGCACGTCCTAAAGCACAAACTCTAACCCCCAAAGCTTGATACTACACCGTGAACCCTAACAAGAAAGATGCTTAAGCCTCCGAAAGCCCAAACAACGTGCAAAGGTCAGAGTTGAAGGTTCAAGGTTTAGGTTTAGAGCTTCTGGCGTTTACACCTACGCTCCCAATAACTTCAAAAGGGGGATCAATGAATGTATAGCCCAGCTCAAACGCCTTCATTCTATAGCCGCCATTGTACGTCCTGGAGTTTTGGTTAGCCGTTTGTTAAAGCAGCGACGATCCGAGAACCTTGAAACCCTAAGCCCTTTAGAAGCCACTATTTTGGAGACGATTGTGCTAGACCTCCAAGCCCTGAACGGAAGCTTAAAACGAACTCTAAAGAAGGCTATGGGCAAGTCCCAAAAACTCGAGTAGTATAAGGGCCTTGCGAAGCTGAGGACTACTCCTGAGGGCGACTAAGGCCCCCCAGACCACTGCAAAACTCCTTTAGAGGAACCCTTACAGACACCCATTCTACCTAAACCCTACATTTTATGCTTCATTATACTTTCATATATAACACTATTACTATGTTATACTCTACTATATTAGAGGCGCTCGCTCTAGCTTCTCTTTCTCCAAGCAAGCCTGCCTCGGCGATGAGGTAGCGGATGGCATCCCAGGGAATCTCGTTCGGATTCTCCTGGGTTAGTTTTCGGGTAAGAGGGTTTAGGGGTTTTAGGGTAAGCTTAGGGGGTTCAGGATTTATCTTGCGCAGACCCCTGGGTTGATCTCTAGTAGAGTTTACATTAAAGCTTGAGCGACCACGATTTCGCTGTGAATAATGCTCGAGGGGGTTAAGGTTCAGGGCTTAGGGGCGGTGTTTACAGTTTGTGGTTTCAGTGTGACGTGCTACGGATCTATGTATTTTTTCTGCACGAAACAAGTTAAGCTTGGGCAATCCCTATTAAGCATAATGCATAATACCAACACTATCGTTACTAATACTATTCCACTATGGAGGTATGTATCCTTACTAGTACCATTGTTACTAGTGTTAAAATTGATGTTACTGTTGATACTATGGTTACTATTGTTGCTACTGCTATTAGCTATTCATGTCATGTCTATGGCTACTCTTAACCGTCTTGTTTAGTATTACTATTGCTGAATACTAGTTACGATTATTTCCTGTTGAAATCCTTGCTTACCCTAAAGTTCCTAGACCTTCGCAGTGAGATCCCAAACCTCAGCCCCCTAAGCGCAAACCCTCGCGCAGAAAGCCCCTAACCCTCTTAGGAGCCCTAGGGTAGGTACTAAGCCCCAGGATCCTTTAAGTAGACCTTAAAACCCCTCTTATAGATCCCTTTTTGAGGAGCCAGGACCCTCTTAGGAGCCCTGGGGTATGAAAAAAACAAACACACCAGACTGCGACCTGGTCTCGTCCAGGTACATCGCCAGAATGTTTTCGCCTTGTTTAGGGCGGAAGGCTTAAGATCTAGTTTTCGTAGGGTTATTTAAGGTTTAGGGTTTCAATCCTTTTAGATCGGGCATATACTGGCTCTGGTTAAAAAACCTAATCTACATTTCCATAATGAAGATCTTTGGTACCTACTTCGTGTTCCTTGCTATGGCAACTTGAATTAAGTTCCTTAACACGAACCCAGTGTCACAAGGAGGACGGCTAGCTCGACCCTTGAAGTTTTAAAACCGTCCGCATCTGCCACATCATCAGGGGTGAAAGCATCGTGTCCTGCATCTCAAACAGCGTCCGGACTGCAGCGTGCCGTGAGAGCGACCGCAGTGATCGAGACCCATCCGCCCGACATCAGGACATGCTCTCCATCCTTTGGAGGTTTGTGTGTGGCACTGGCAAGTGTCTGCTCTCCACACCAAATCGTCTCAAGGTTCCAATCGCAATCATGGTCGGTGGTCATAGCATTCGTGGAGAAGAACATCCCCCCATTTGCATGTTTGAAACTTGCAGCTAAGTCCATCGTGACGGGTTTAGGGTAGACTTAGGGTTGGGAGGAAGCTCAGAGTTACAACTGTTTGCATTTTTTGGGGTTTTGGGCTCAAGGCTCCAACATGCCCAGCTAAACCCTAACCGTGGGTGTAAGGCTTGGGGTCACTGGGTTTTCGCTCAGAAGCTTGGTTTAGGCTGTCATAGCATGGACAGCTGACTTGTCATTCAACTAAGATGGAACCTGTCATTCGTGCAAAAGCTTACACTAGGCTCAAAGCCCTAAGCTATGAACGCTTAACCGAAAATCCTAAAGCCCTAAACCTTGCGCCTTGAACCTTAAACCCTAAAGCCCTGAGCCTTAAACCAAGCCCTGCACACCCCAGTTAAGGGTGTAAGGGTCTACGGGTTCCTCTCCCCATGCATGACTGGGGTTTTGGGGTAATTATGCTCTAAATAAGTAGATAACAAAGGGAGTATCAAACAATTACAACCTCCATGTTGCAGAACTACTGTTGATGGACAAAATCCTGCATGACCCATAATAAGGAATATACCATAATTCCCATAGTTTAGGGTCCTTAGGGTCATGCAGGATTTTGTCCATCAACAGTAGTATCGTAAAAGCACCTATTGGGACCCGGAAGGCTTGCACAAAAGCAGTCTGAATCGTAGGAAAGCCTTCGTAAATTCCCCCGAATAGACCTCACTGAAACTTAAGAACGAATCTCTACCTACTGGGTCCTTTTGGACAGGTTGGGGGATCCCAGATTATGTCTGGGGCGCAGATGTCGAAGTCCGAGTCGTTGAAATCGTAGCCGATGTTCCATCCCAGCATCTTGAACCTCACAGTTTCAGGAAGATCCAGGACGACAGGACATACCTCAACCCCACAAAGGCTGCATGTTTGCGGTTGTCGTCTGTGGCTTCCTTATGTGTGTGTGTATATATATATATATACACATCTATCATGGAAAAGCCGATGTTGTCGCGGTTCAGTTGGGTCATGAGTAGGCTGAGAAGTTTGGAGGGCTCCTATACCCCGACTCATTCTAGCTGCATCCTTACTTTGGAGGTTCATGCATAGTGCCAAGTAAGCCTTATGAACAGGACGACTGCATCAGGGGACTTACAGCCCCACTTCTAACTAGGATGGCGATGCTCAGTCTGGGTCTGTAGCTTTAAGAACCAAGAACACGACATGGGGCGTTATACATACATGCAGACATATATAAACGCACGCGCGCAAACACAAACAGACCACGCATGCAATGCATGCAACGTATGCACGCATGTATGTAGTTGCGTCTGTACTCATAGCGTGTAAGTCTGCTTTCATGTGTTCGTTGCTAAACTTACCTATGCTGCTGTCGGCAGCGCTTGTTTGGCGGTGCGGTTGAGGCAACCCCCTGGAAGTAGATAGTAACCGAGTAGTCAGCATGCTGTGTTCTTCTAGAGTTCGCGCTTCTAGGGACATCCGTGTCAGTCGCCTAAACCCTAATAAGCTGTATGCAACCACCCTTAAGCCTTAACCCCTGATGCCCGAAGATTGGCTTCTTAATCATAGTGCGACATGAAGGCTCTCAGACTAACTTATTTCGAGTACTATCCCCGAGGCACGACTGTTCCAACATGTTAATTGGCAAACAGCCTGCACTACCCTACATAAAGACATCAAACTATGGCGGGTTGGTACAGTCTTTACTATCGGCAATGCTGGATCCTGCCTGTTAGTCAGTTCATCATACCCTCCCGCCAACACACCCCAAACCCTAAACCCAAAAAAACCCTAAACCCTCAGGCGTCGAGAGGCTTCTTGCGCTCCAGCAGAATCGCGTGGAACCAACAAAGAGAGAAGAAGAGCCGGCGATACTTCTGGACCTCCTTGACCCGATTGTAGCTCTCCTGGGGACGAAATGGGAGTTTCCGAAAATTAGGGGTACCTTTAAATGGATGCTTTAAGGGTTCCTTAAAGGGACC
This sequence comes from Symbiodinium sp. CCMP2592, assembly GCA_905221615.1. Taxonomy (NCBI): domain Eukaryota; class Dinophyceae; order Suessiales; family Symbiodiniaceae; genus Symbiodinium; species Symbiodinium sp. CCMP2592. The sequence goes on from CAJNDT010005668.1 coordinate 31,690, forward strand.
TATAAGGGCTCTATAATTAGAGGGTTTAGGGTTTAGAGTTTTTGAAAATTCGGTGTACCTTATTGTGGGGTCCTTATAATAAGGATCCTACTATTTAGGGTAGTATATTAGGGTCCCCTATTTTGGGAAACTCCCAAATCTTAAAGAGTGCTTCCCAACTGAACCAAAGGCCACAGATTTGGGTTAAGACTAACCCTAAACCCTAAACCCTAACCTACCGGACCCCAAGAAGTCTAAAGCATGGCCATTGGATAACTATCCCTAAGGGTCCGTGTACCCATATCGAGATACATGGGCCCCAAAGTGCCTATATAGGGACTACATTAAGGGCCAATGTATACACTATATGAGCACATGGACCCTTACGGTATGTGCATCATCATCGGGCGTTGCACCTAAATGTAGAAATGAGGAACCAAGTTACAAGCACTTATAACCCCAATCAGACTTGCAAAGTCCCTGATCCTACAAGTAAATCACACGATGACCCTGATACCCCAAACAACTGAACCGTAATCATAAAAAGCTGAACCCTGCTAAACCCATCAGCCCTAAACTCCGAAACCCTTAAGCCCCGATACCCTAAACTCCAGGCTGTCGCTAAACCCTAACCCCCCCTAAACCCCTAAACCCTGAAGCCCGAAACCCCTGCACCTCTAATATAGGAGCCTTAATAAATAGAAGAATAGGGTTTGCCCACTGTACCATATCTGTAATAAGAAACCACCAAATTTTTATAGGCAATTCTTCAGGCCTCTATATGAAACCCTAAAGCCCACCGGAGCGCAGGCTTTGACCGGAAGCCCACATATGAGAGTTTCCGATAATTAGGGGGTACCTTTGAAGGGATTCTTTAAGGGCTCCCTAAAGGGATCTTTAAGGGTTCTATAATTAAAGGATTTAGGGTTTAGAGTTTCCGAAAATTAGGGGTACCTTATTGATGGGTCCTTCCAATAAGGATCCTACTATTTGGGGTACTATATTTTGGGTTCCCCTGTTTTCGGAAACTCCCATATTATCTCTCTGTACCGAGCTACTTGGAGGAGGGGATAGGGATCGATATCTTAGATTTTATAGAGAGGAGGGCATTGGGCTCACAATTGGAGTTCAGCTCAGATTTTGTAAAGGGAACTCCAGAAAGTTGGAATATGGATTAATGGTAGGATCCCCTATAATTTGCCTTAAAGGGGTTACGATAATGATAATCCAACTTTCTGGCTTCTACTGTAGGTCTTGAAGTTTACGGTGTGGGGTGTAGGGTTTTGCGTCCAAGGTTTGGAATTTGGGGTTTAGGTTCTGTGTAGCGATGCTTGGCTGAGTCTGGGACTCAGCAAACAAATATGAGTGGCCAAATTGGGTATAAAAAGTGATAGCTGCAGTTTCCTTATCTATGGTTTTCTGAAACCCTAGTTACTAAGTCCCATGGCGCATGATGATCCCAGTACTCGATCACAGCTACAGCGCAATGACGAGAAGAGCAAGTAGAGCCAGAAGACTGTAGAATCAGGGTGCAGGGTTTCCTGTTTAGGGATCATTGTCCGACTGCACTGAAAGTAAAGCAGAGAGTCCAAGCACTAACCGTCCTTGCTCCTTTTCAGCTGTTTGCGGCGTAGGGTTAGGTACATATGTGTGGGTGTATGTACCTGTCTGAAATGTGCCCACAAAGTAACAAATACATACATCAAATGAACTTTAGTACTTTAGTACATATTACCCTCATACCACGAACAGTGAATCCTAAATCCGAAACGGTGTCCTCAGCGGTGTTCTGAAGCAGCCGCACGAGGTTTGCCTTCAAACCCTTGGGCGGTTCCGTAGTCCTGAGCTGGATTTTGGATCGATGGGCAAGGACAAGGTGGGAGAAGATGGTACAAGCCTACTGAAGGGCTTCGTGGGTTGAGGGCTTCGAGATAGTATCCACTTTTGTCCCTATACAACTTATGCTTCAATGTGCTCCGACACCCTCGGTCGAAAGGGCTCAGGGTTTGGGGCCTTCAGGGATAGAGCCTTTCAGATTCTAACGTGTTGGAGATGCTTGGGGGATGAGGGGACTGTACAAGTAAGGCTAAAAAAGTGCTAGCTGAGGTCATACGCAACTCGTCCACAGTTACCATATTTGCAAACCTCAATTATTCCTCCCTCAAGTCTACCACGGCTATGGAGTACAATAGGGCCATGATCCTCCCAGCACGGGTCTGAAAATATAAAGGAAATATAGCGCCCCTGCTCTGCGTCTAGGTTCGGGGTTCAGGGCGCGGAGTTTAAGGAGCGTCTGCCCTGGGTTACGCGCTAAAGCCTATAGATTTATGGCTTAGGTAGAGAACATGGCAAACATCGCAAAGCCCCCACAAAGAAACACGACAAAGCTACTCGACGGCTCAGACGACTTTGGAAGCATAGTTTGGGGAACGGGTAACCACCGTACACTACTATGACATTAGGTCCCCCAAACCATGATTAGGATGATCTTCTGAAGCCAAACTCCATAAGGGTAGTATATGGACTTTCTGGGTAGTTTAGGCTGCTACATTGGACCATCTTGTCTGATTCTGACCGCTGCTTCGACAGCTGAGCTGCATCTTGATGCAGTTCTGGAGGAGCTGGATCGGGAACCTTGGTGTCGAAGCAGGGGTTTAGGTCAGGCTTAACATCGGGGGAGGAGAGGGGGGCTGTTAAGCTTGAGGTTTCAGCGCAGTAGCCTTGAACCCTTATCACTGCCTCCAACAGCCTCACCGGAAGATGTCGGTCGGTGCAGTGCTTCGCTGATCAGATTCGGTGGTCCAAGAGTCATAAAGAAAGCTGAGTGTGTACATTCTTCTAGGGACGGTTCCCCTAACAATGACCCTAATTACGAGGTCCCATGATCCTTTTAGTAGGTTTGGTTGGGGCCTTCGAGCTTCGGATGGTGGCCCACTTAGGGCATTCAAGGACGAGATTCTTGGATGACCTGTTCTGATAGTCAAAATGTGTTACTTGAGGTGAGGGTACCAAGAAGAACGCTTGCATGCCAAACATTCGACAATGATTCGTCAGACTTGAGACATTCTGTCTCAAGGGTCAAGAGACTAGGACGTTGCTTGTATGTACCCTGGTTGGGGCTATCTCCCTGAACCCTGCACCCTATAATTGTGGGTGGTCCCCAATATAGTACAGCACCCTGTTAAAAAGGGTTTAGCGACCTCAATCTAGAATAACCCACCCTAAACCCTAGAACCTGATCCGTCAAGCGTGAGTACACTCTGAATCGGCCAAGCTGCTTGGGAGTCGGCGACGAGGACAAGAAGATGCGGAACTTCTCATGAGGCCCCTGGTTTAGGGTTTTAGGGCTCAGGGTGGAGGCTTTAGGGTTCAGGGTTTGGGGTGTTTTGCTAAACCCTAAACCCTACACCGTGCATTGCAATCTTCCCCTACCGCGAAATTAGGTGTAAGGCCTTCGGTATTCAAGGCAGCCGGGCCCAACAGCAACTTATGCTTGAGAGTTTAAAGCTTGAACAAGGTAACGAGGCCTTACCCCAGAGATTGAGAGCCTCCCTAAACCCTAAGCTCAAATAACCCAACAACCCAGCATCAGTCCGATATTCAACAAATCCTACAGCCGGCTCAGGATTAAAACCTCCACATCAGTGAACTCAGCCTTGTTCTCAGCAAGCCCCACTCCCTATGGATCGAAGGATTCATATATTAAGGCTTTTGGGCTATTTGGTTTGGGTTTAGGGTTTAGGGTTTAGGGTTTAGGGTTTAGGGTTTAGGGTTTAGGGTTTAGGGTTTAGGGTTGATCCCGGGGACTGAAGCTTACCACAATCCTAATGTAGACAACAACAGTATATCGCATGGATCATCGGACGTTGCAACCGCTGAAGCTGGGAACGGTCAGGAATACACTAAAGGGGCATAATTTCTAATATTTTCATGTTTTGCTATTTTGAAAAAAATTACCTGGATAGCCCACTTGGAGGTTCATGGGACTTAGCTGCTGAGTTTTTATTGCGGTAACTGTAACTATACTTATAATCCTTATAGCCCCGATCAAGGTACTTACAACCGACTTACTATGTCTGTCCCATGATCTCCAGGTACACTGCAGCGGGCCCAAATAGGTCAATCCAATGAAGTATTCGAGTTTCGGGTTTAGGGTATCTTTCCGGTACAGGATGGCTCTTTTGCCCGGCTGTTGAATAGTGCCTGGTCACGAGACTCTAGCGAGGAAAGGAGGCGCCACAAAGTACCAAACACCTGAATGCGTCAACAATCCCACAAACCCAATCACCTTTTCCCAAAGACCTTTGTAAAGCCTGAACCCCAACTCATTTAAGCCCTACCTGGAAAGCCATAGTTGATGCAAAAAGTTGAAACCCGCCACTGGTGGCAAGTTTTTGCGCGGTTGCAAAAATCACCTCACCACAGCATCAGCCAAAAGAGGAATGGATCGTGCCCCTCACTTTCATTAACACAGCTTCGCCAGTGTACCTCGTACAGCTACAAGAGTTCCCTCCGCCAGCTGTCACTCAGAAATTAACACTCCGCAGCAAGGTAGAGACCTTCTTCCGGCATTTGACCGGAGTTTGACGAAGGACTTAACCACATGCGAAAAGCATTCCTGTCGAGCGTCGGCTGGCACGGAACGTCCATCAACATGTGCTACATCAGGTTGGGATTGAACCTAGCCAATGTTTGTTCGCGGGGCATTCCAGCTCAGCGGGTGTACAAAGAAACCATGGCTATCGCAAGCGGAAGTTTTGAGGCCTGGTATTCTTGCGAAAATGCGTGTCATGCCTGCGCAAAATCTGCACAATATGCGGCCTACGGTTTTCTGCGCCACTTCTGCGGGTTTCTGCGCCACTTCTACGGGTTTCTGCGGCACCGGGCTGCCTGCAAAAAATGACGAATTTGTTTTTAAACTGCAAAATATTTTGCTTGGGCCGTTAAGTTTTCGCCAACAAATGCTCTGGCACCTTCACCAACCCGAAAACTCTGCACAGGGTTTGCATCTAAAGAGCGAGCAACGCCTCAGTCAAAGGAGGGTTCGCGTGTGCCGCTTGGACATGTTCGGGTTCGTCACAGCTTTTCGGTCCTGAGCCTGGGATTTTCAGATTTGTAGCCCAATGTGATGTGGACAACCTCTGAAGGCAAGATGTCTATACTCGTTTCTGATCCTTTCGGCGCCAAAGGGGTAGCCGAGTGTTGTGATTCGCTGCCAGGCCCCACATTTGTTGTCGGTTATCCTAAAAACATCGACTGTCATGACTTTTGGGAAGTAAACATGCCAGTGGCAACTTTGTGCCTCCAGTGGCAACAATTATTGCAACTACGAGTTTTGAGTGCGGTCGCAACAAAACTGCGCAACTTCGGCGTTCCAGGTAAGCCTGAACCCCAAACCACAAACTTGATTTTTCCTAATCCCTAGACCCCAAACCGTAATCCCTAAACCTTGATCCCTAAACCGCATTCGGGAGGCATCGTCGAAGGTCTTTTCGATCAGCTTTTCCAGCTTTGGCAGCCAATGAACGCAGAGGTGGCCTCGGTTTCGGGTTTTTCATTGAGGGTTCAGGTCGGGGTTGAGGGGTGGGGGTTTAGGGTTTACGGTCTAGGACTTAGGGTTTAGGCCTTGAGTTTAGCGGTTTAGGGGGGAGCGGTTCATGGGCAGGTTTTAGTAGGGTTCTGGGTTTCATCATTTTATATGGGTTATGACAACAGTTATGCTACTTTTAAGCCCTACCTATAACTGCACATCAACATCCAAGTAGGGTCCAGCAGCCTTTATTCGGGCTTTGGGCGGTAGCGTTTGTGGTTTGTAATAGTTTCGGGCTTGGGGTCTTAAGAATTCTTATAAGATACGAGCTCAGATGGCCCTTTTGTCCAGCGCTTTGCCCGCCATTTTAATGACATGTGGGAGCGAGCCATATGCGGTGTGAATTCGGCTATGAAAACCTCTTGTTCAACAACCGGGCCCCAAAAAGATCAAACTTTCTAAGACAGAGCCAATATATATAAACCAAAAAGTTTAAAGTTCCCCCAGTTCCCCCGCTCACTATATATCTAAGGAAAACTGAACCTTCCCACCGTCGACGCTTCGACCTCCGCTTCCACGCAAAACTTCGCTGATGCTCGGACGGTTGGTGCTCCGAGATGTTTGAAGTACGGGGCGAGATCGTCTCCTCCGATTACAGCGACGGTGAATAGGGCGTTTTCGGCGCAACTGTTCATCAGAACAGATATGGATTTGAGGAAAAACGTCCATGGGGTACCGGACATAGAAGAGCCCCACACGGTCCCAATTTGGCGGATGAGCTGGACTTGCACCACCACTGTTGCACCACTGTTGTGGCAAAACGCCCGCGCGTGCCATCCAACATCAACAATGATAACATAAACGCGTTGGACACGGAAGGCTGTCAACCAAAGCAAACTCAATGCATGCCATACTGACGTGTGTCTGATTTCAGCAGCTCCTATCGACAGCCTCAGCGTGCCCAGGCTGCGGGATCGGCAATGCGCTGTCATCGTTAGCGCGAATAAAGGTGGAGCACGTGGTGCTGTGTGACCTATTCAAGCCTAAGACGTCGCAGCTTGTCCCTAGCCCCCAAAACCCAAACCTTTCCCCAGAAAGCCCATGACCCCCTTAGGAGCCTTAGGGTAAACCCTAAATTCTCGATGCATGATGAATGAAGGTCTGGAGCCCAAGTGCAGAAATCCGAAACCATACCTATACCCCCCTACTTAGAACCATAAAAAAAAACAATAATGTGCTTAATGTTCTCTTGGGTTTGATATGAACAAAAATGAAAGAACACTTCGTTAAGGACACTTTCGATATATATTCCATGATACTCCGTCTTCCTGGGCACCTAAACAAGCCCCGAATAAGAATCCGATGCATAAACCCTGTAGGCCCTAAACCTGTAATCCCTAAACCCTGAAACCTTCGTAAACTCTACGCCCTTAACCCTACGCCTTTAAAGTCTGCGCCCTCAACCCTAATCCAATAACACTACGCCCTAAACCCTGGCCCTGAGCACTTTACGCCTAATCTCTAAGCCCTATAAGCCTACACCCCCAAAGCCCTCAACCCAAAGCCCTAAACCAAAAGCCCCAAGCCCCGAAAACCCTGAATCCCTATAGCCCTCAATGACTCAAACCCTAACCCCTCAACCGTGAGGCCAAGATGCAATTCGCCAGCAGAACCCAAAAGCCCTTCTCGGCCCCGTCGATCCTGAACTCATGGCTTTGACTTTCCGTTGAGGGTTATTGGCTTCGGGTTCAAGGAATTGAATTCCGGACAACGTTTTAGGGGACCAGGGATGACTTGAATCCTATAAATCCTTCCTGTTTAGGCTTCATCTTTATGACTTCCATATGAACTTCCTCACAAAGGTAGGTTATGCGGGGTCCAGGTAGCGCTTGGGGTTTGGAGACTTACTCCTCAGTCGGACTCATATGGGCCCGTAGAGTTCGGTGAGATTGAAACATTCAAGCTTGTGGCTGTGGATGTAAGGGATATTTGGGGTGGCGGTTTCATGTTCGAGATCTACTGCTTGCGCGGGGGGGGTAGGGGTGTGGGGGTAGGGATGGTCCTTATGCCACATGTCGACCTTAGAATGCAGTACTGTGTATGGGATAATCTGTGGAATGCCGACCGCTTAGGAAGATACGGTACATTCATTTCCCAACAATAGACAGCTGCTTAGTACGATGAGGCCTACGTCCCAAAACTTGAACGACTGCTGATCACGAAGCCAGACATGTAGTAGGACATCTACGAACTCCAAAGTTAGTTCTTCCCAAAGCGCCAAGCCAGAAAATCAGACACCAAAAGCCTTACTGACTAGCCTGTTACACGTGCAAGAAAGCTTTGAAGCACTTCCTTCGGAAACCGTCCGGTCCATTAGACTCACTCTCATACAATCATGCGCAAGCTTAAACTCGTCGATTAACTGCCCTAAACCCTGAAGCCCCGAAGCCCTAAACCCAAGACCCTAACCCTAAACCCTAAACCCTGAAACCCCAAAACCCTAAAACCTTAAACCCTAACCCTGAAACCCTAAACCCAAAACCCTAAACCCTGAAACCCCAAACTCTAAAACCCTAAACCCTGAAACCCCAAACCCTAAAACCCTAAACCCTAAAACCCTAAAAAACTAAACCCTAACCCTAAACCCCAAACCCTAAACCCTAAAACTCAAAACCCCCCAAGCCTGCGAGCCGGCTTTGCGCCGTCGCCATAGAAACAACAAACAGACGGAACAAAGCCTGGGTCAAAGAAATCGCTCTTTCAAAGAGTCCAAGGTACCCATATGATAGAATGTAGGGTTCCTTTAACCGGAGCTTCCGTCAAGGTTTGGGCACGTATCCCCCATATAGGTACTTCGAACCCTTTGGGTCTTGCAAACCTGTCAGACTTTTTGGGACTCCTGCAACAAACCCTGTCGAGACATATGAACAAATAGGTTTTTGGTACCGCGGGTGAACCCTAGGCTAAAGCCCTAAAGCCTACCGAAACCCTAGAAGCCCAAAACCCTTCCCACCCTGCTGCGCATGGCTTGGAGCGTTTACATGCGGGCAAGACACATCATCTTCGTTGCTTTCCTTTCATCAGGGGGGAGGGCAGGGCTCTCAGCTTGGTCTCGGGTGGTCCCACCCTAAGCCCAGAGAGCCCAATACCCCTTAATTAAGGAATATGGCTTAAATCATAATATGAAGCCCTATATAATTTAAGCAATATTCCTTAATTAAGGGGTATTGGGCTCTCTGGGAGCTTCCCTATGCTTGTGTAGAATACACCTAGGCCTTGGAGTAGCTATTAGGGCCTAAGTACATACTGGCGCATGGGTTCTAAGGGCAAGCAGCCAAAAAGCCGGAAATCTAGGTAGGTGTCGGGTTTAAGGTGTACGGTTTAAGGTGTAGGTTCTTGTTATTCAAAAATGCAGTGGTTGGTCTTTTGCGGCTGCACAAACTACCCATGTTAGGTTTCGAGTCTAAGGATCAGGTAACAAGAACTTTTCTCTGTCTGGGACACGAGACCCTCCTATTTCTCTTGGAAGAGGCTGGGTTGTGTTTTTTGCAAGGCGGCCTTGATAACGTTCGGGGTTTGACAGCAGCAGGGTGACCGCGAAACCTGAACCCTAAACCCAAAAAGACGAATTAGGCCGGTTGGGCCTTGGGCACCACTGGTCCTGCAAGTAGCCATACGACTTAGCAGCCTGAAGCCCGCATAAAACATACATATAAAACCTTCACCAGACACGAAAACCCTATTATGAGGCCTTAAAAACAGCTAAAAAACAAAAGCCCTAAGCCCTATAAGACCGTATGACCTAGAATCAACATAAACCCCTTTCAATTCTCAACACAAACAGGACGCCAAACCCTACGCACAACAAACGCGATACATGAAACCCTTACAACACCGTCTAAGACTCCATAATCCCGAACAAACCCTACACCCTAAGCCCTTTAGCAAAACAAACCGTTCAACAACCGACCAAAAATACTGCTTAACGCCCGCATACCTGAAAATACAATGTTTTAATGTTTGGATTAGGCAAAACATCAGCTTGAAAAGCCAAACACTTCCTAGAACTCTAAACCCAAGAAGCCGTAAACCCAACAAACCCTAAGCCCTGAAACCCTAAGACTTGTCTAAAACCCTACCTGAACCCCAAAGTTTGTCTTAAGGGAGCCCTTCGGGAACCCTCAAAGAAACTCTTCAAGGAGATCTTACCCTAAACCCCATATATAGGGGCCTTGATAATTTGGCGAGGGTTTTGGGGCCCATTAGACAAAACTAACAATAAGTAACGCCCAAAAGAATACAGATAATTATTAATGCGGCCCCAAAATACAAACTCTTGTAGATCCCTTATAGTAACCCTGGTCGACCCCTTTAACGGAACCTTAGGAACCCCAGACCCTACCCCCAAAACCTACGGGAGGACACCCCCAACATAGTAGAGGTAATTATTCAGGCCCCTATACTATAGTACCCTTATAGATCCCCGTATACACCCCTGTAAAGGACCCTAGGAACCCTAGACCCTGTACAAACTCTAACCTCTGAGCCCTAAACCCAACTAACCCTGAGACCCTTAAACACTAAAACTTTATAGAGCCCTTCAAAGAAACCCTAGAACCCGAGGCCCTACCCCAGAATCCTAAACCCTAAACCCAACAAACTCCAAACCGCCAAGGCCCCTAACATAGAACCCTATTATAGATCCCGTATAGAACCCTCTAAGGATGCCTTTAAAGAAACCCTAAACCCTAAACTCAACTAACCCTAAGACCCTTAATCCCTAAAAGTTGCTGCTAAGGCCCCTACAGTAAACCCCCATAATACCCCTTATAGTAATCCTTCTACTAGATTATCGTACCCTCTAATGGGTCCCTCTAGAGGAGCCCTGGGAAACCTAGGCCGAAGACCCTTAAACCGCAAACCCTAAACCCAACTAACCCTAAGACCCTTAAACGCTAAGACCCCTTTAAGGGAACCTGGCCCTACCCTAAAACCCTAAACCCAACATACTCTAAACCGCTGAGGCCCCTCATATAGAATCCTATTATAGGTCCCTTGTAGAACCCTCTAAGGATGCCTTTAAAGAAACCCTAAACCCTAAACCCAACTAACCCTAAGACCCTAAAACCCTAAAACCCCTTTAAAGGAACCCTAGGCCCTACCCCTAAAACCCCCTTTAAAGGGTAGGCCCTACCCCAAAATAGTATATAGTAATTATTCAAGCCCCTATACTATAGTACCTTTATAGATCCCCTTATAAACCCTTGTAAAGGAACACTAGGAATCCTATAGGCCCTACCCTAAACTCACCCTAACCCTAACCCTAAGACTCTTAAACCCTAAAACCTTATAGAACCGTTCCAAGGAACCCTAGGCCCTACCCCTAAAACCCCCTTTAAAGGGTAGGCCCGACCCCTAAAAAACCCCTTAAAGGGAACTCCAGAAAGTTGGAATATGGCTTCAGGGTAGGATACCTTATAATTTACCTTAAAGGGGATACGATAATGATATTCCAACTTTCTGGCTTCTACTGTAACTCCATAATGGTAGTATATGGGAGTTTCCGAAAATTAGGGGTACCTTATTTTGGGGAACCCTTTAAAGGAACCCTAGACCCTACCCTCAACTCCCCAAAGGGAGGACGAGAGGCGGCTCTTGGCCCTGGCCCAGGGAAATCGTCTGCCACTGCCTCGGAGTTGGAGCTTCACAGAGACTTGCGGGAGGATCCTAGGGGATCTGTAGGGCTCCCTTTAAGGGATCTTTAGGGCTCCCTCTAAGGGATCTATGGGTTTAGGGTTTAGGGTCTACTTGGAGGGGCAGGGGACTTAGTAAGCAGGCTTATAAGTACGGTTATAATTGGGGTAAGTCCATTTAAGGTACTTATAACTCTACTTATAACCCTACTTACTAAGTCCCCTGCCCATCCAAGTAGGGTTCCTTTAAGGGATCGATCGGGATCTATAGGGTTTAGGGTTTCGGGGTTCCTCTCCCGAAAATCTCAGACTTGGAGCTTCAGATGCGCTTTCCCTGGGTTCCTTTAGGGGTTTATGTAGGGTTCCTTTAAAAGGATCTAAAGGGCTTCCTTTAGTGGTTTGTAGGGTTCCTGTAAAAGGATCTAAGGGGCTTCCTTTGAGGGGGTTTAGGGGTTTATAGTGTTCCTTTAAGCGGATCTACAAGGCTTCCTTTGAGGGGGTTTAGGGGTTTAGGGTTTCGCGGCTTAGGGGTTTACGGTTTAGGGTTGAGGGGTTCCTTTACAGGGATCTATAGGGGTTCCTTAAAGCGATCTATAGGATGTGGGGTATAGGGTGTAGGGGTTTATTTGGAGCTTCACAGAGACCCCCGGGAGGATCCTAAAGGATCTCTACGGCTCCTTTAAGGGATCGATAGGGTTCCTTTTACTCCTTTTAAGGGATCTGTGGGGTTTAGGGTTTCGGGGATCCTGATGCCCATTAAGTAGGGAATAGGGTTTAGGGCACCCAGACCCCCGGGAGGATCTAGAAAGTAGATCCCCTAATTTGGGGCCCTATACTACGAAGGGTACTGCATAGGAACCAGCATTAAGGGATGTACTTTTTGGATCCTCCCGAAATCTGGGCAGAGGCGCTTTCCCTGGGCTCCTTCAAGGGTTTATAGGGTTCCTTGTAAGGAATCTATAGGGCTTCCCTTGCGGGGGTTTAGGGATTTAGGGTTTAGGGGTTCCTTTAAAGGGATCGATAGGGGTTCCTTAAAGCGATCTATAGGATGTGGGGTATAGGGTTTAGGGGTTTAGGGGTTTCTTTGGAGCTTCAGGTGATAATACTGTGTCATCGATGGGTAACACTTTACATCTTCATGCGCACTTAGACACCAGAAGGAACAGGAAATTGCATGCTTGATACTGTACCAACCGTAGACTAGATAAAGTACCCAGACATTCCAAAATGCTTTAAGTAAGGAATCTTCGGGGTCCTACTACAGTTTAAGGTATATTCCTTAATCGGGTGATTCTGGAACATCTAGGAAAAGCAGGGGCTTGGTAGTTTGAACAGTTCTGGTTTAAAAAAGGCTTCGGGTTTTGGTTATGTTATCTATATTATACTGTATGTATAGCACGGAGCTCAGCTTGGGAGCTTTAGAAATAGAACACCTCAGCCGCTACCCAGACCCCCGGGAGGATCTAGAAGGTAGATCCCCTGATTTGGGGCCCTATAAGGGAACTTTATTGTAACCCCCATTAAGCGTCTACTTTTTGGATCCCCCCGGGGGTCTGGGTAATAGGGTTCCTTTCAGGGTTTGTTTGACGGCTTCTTCCCCTAAGGGTCCAAGCACCGAATTATCATATCATATATTCCTCCAAATACTAGCCTACAAAACTAGAATCCGAAAACCTAGATAATTACCTAATTACTACCTACTGGTTTAGGGGTTAGACCCTATAAAAAGTCTAAGGGGTCATAGCCTACTATCTTGTAGACTTTGGGGACACATCAAGTAGGTCCTTTGCACCCCTCAGGCTTCTACAGGTAAGAGACATCTAAGGGTGCGCAAGTGGGGAGCTTCTGGAATCAACGGTTGAAACCATGGGCCCCTAGCATGGGTCCTTAACCCTGGGATCCTGATGTGCCTATAATATAACCTATATAGACTCTTAAGGGCTCCTCGAACTCCCCCAAAAAGGTCTAAGGGTCCATGTTCGGGACCCATACTTTAAGCTTAGATGGAAACTGGGATCAGGGACCCTGGGATCAGGGACCCCGAACCCTCAAGGCCCTAAGCTTTACCCTGAGGAACCTGCAGCTATCGTGCTTTGCTTTCGGGGTTTCGGGGTTTAGGCGCTCTTCTTCAACAGCCGGGCCCCCAAAAGTTCAAACTTTCTAAGATAGAGCCAACATATAAGGCCAACAAGTTTAAAGTTCCCCCGTCACTGTCTAAGTAGGGTGGTGGTCGTCGTGGTCAGTTGCATCCTGTTCGTGTGGTTGTCCGGTCGTCGTGGTGATCCTGGAGGTTGAGTTGGACATGGTCCGCTTGGTCGTGCTGGTCGACAGGGTGCTCTGTCACTGTTTCAACACTCAGACCTCCAAAAAAATCCTTAATTCTGAATAAACCTTAAAGCATATTAGGGATCCTACGATAACTACATATGTGTTTCTGAAGTGATTTTGGAAGCTGACGGATCTATGTTGGCATACACTTGATGGTTGCTCCATGTAGCCTCAGGTACCCCGAAACCTCACAGGTTTGCTTCCCAGACCCCCGAAGAATCTAAGAAGTAGAAGTTAAACAGGCCGGCGGTCTCCTTATCTGTTCCTAATACTGCCTACTACAGCCCAAACAAGGATCCCTATATACAGCCCCTTAGAACAGAAACCCCAACTAAAGAGACCACCGACCTATATTAAGTAGAAGCCCTAATCTGCGACACTACACTACTACAAGCTACTTGAAACCCTCAACACCTCAATGCAAATCCCTTGAGGGATCTCCCCGGGATCTGGGTTCCCAGTTCGCCGAAGTCGCAATCCACGAGCGACGGCCAACGCTCGCAGCTGCGATGTTGGATCCATGCCAGGGGTGAGAACAAACCTCAGTTTCGGGTTCGGGTTTAGGTAAGTACAAGGTAGAACAAACTACCTCAGTTTCGGGTTCGGGTTTAGGAAAGTACAAGGCAGAACAAACTTCAGTTTCGGATTCGGGTTTAGGAAAGTACAAGGTAGAACAAACTACAGTTTCGGATTCGGGTTTAGGAAAGTACAAGGTAGAACAAACTTCAGTTTCGGATTCGGGTTTAGGACAGTGCAAGGTAGAACAAACTTCAGTTTCGGATTCGGGTTTAGGAAAGTACATGGTAGAACAAACTACCTCAGTTTCGGATTCGGGTTTAGGTCAGTATAAGGTAGAACAAACCTCAGTTTCTGTTTTGGGTTTTGGTTAAGTATAAGGTAGTACTTTCCGCAATTTCGGAATCGGGTCTAGAGTTTGGAGATTGCCCTGAGGCTCCTAATAGGGTCATGGGCTTTCTGGGGGAGGGTTTGGGCTTTGGGGGCTAAGGTTTGGGATCTCACTACGAGGGTCCGGGAGCCTTAAGGTGGAGTTCAGGGCCACAGCTTGACGGCTTGGGGCCGAAGGTTTCAGACCTAGGATTTGGGTCTTGGAGGTCTCCTAGAGGCTCCTCATATGGGAGTTTCCAAAAACAGGGGACAGGGGACCCTAATGTAGTACCGTAAATAGTAGGACCCTTATTACAAGGACCCCAAAATAAGGTACCCCTATTTTTCGGAAACTCCCATATACTACCATTATGGAGTTACAGTAGAAGCCAGAAAGTTGGAATATCATTATCGTATCCCCTTTAAGGTAAATTATAGGGGATCCTACCATTCATCCATATTCCAACTTTCTGGAGTTCCCTTTATGGCCCTGAAACCATATTAAGGATGGTCTTTTGGGACCTAATTCCATAATGGTAGTACATGAGGAGCCTCTGGGTCTGGTTTCAAGGGGCACACACACCCCCTGGTCACAAACTCTGATCAGCCTAAAAAGGAACCCCCAACTACCTCTCTTCCCCAAGCCCTGCCGTAAGCCCACATAAGCTACCTGTGTGAGGCTACTTACTATGATTTCCTTATGCCCACATAAGCTACCTGTTTGAGGCTACTTACTATGATTTCCTTATACCACTCCTTAAGCTACGTTTTTAAGGCTACTTATTATGATTTCCATATAGCAATCCTTAAGCTACCTGTGTAAGGCTACTTATTATGATTTCCTTATACCAATCCTGAAAAAGGACCCTCAACCCCAAACCCAAAGTGCTCAACCCTAAACCCTTAAAGAGGTAGGTGTGTGAGGGTCCAGGTATGCGTGTCGGAACCCTCCTGCTTTGACACCCGAAACCCCGAACCGGGCCCAGAGACTTCCCAACACCAAATTAAGAAACATACCATGGAATTGTTACGGGTCTTTAGGGTTTATGTAGGGTTTTCCTACTTGTCGGGCATCATGGGGAACTAAAGGTTAACCGTTTTGGTGATATAGCGATTATACAGGGACTATAATACTACCCCAAAAAGGTTAAATGTTGCCTACTCTACCACTAGGTGTTGAGGTGCTGCTGTCGATTAAGGGGTATTCCTTCGTTAATTCGATTTGGAGCACCCCTACCCCAAAAACTGTAAACCCTAAACCCCTAAGCCCTAACCCTAAACCCCGAAACTCCGAAATCCCTAAGGCCTAAACCCTAAACCACTCAACACCTGAACCGCAAACCGCAAAACCTGTTAGCCCAAGAGCCTCTGAGCCATGTAACCTTATCATACGGGTTACTAAAACGGGTTTGTAAGGATACGACGGTTGATGATATACACGCTGCATTACCTTAATGGCCCTAGACTATGGGAATTATGGTATATTCCTTATTATGGGTGATGCAGGATTTATATCATCAACCGTAGAACAATCTATCCTTTCCAGGGGTTCAAGTCGGTTACTAAAAGAGGTCTATAAAGATACAAGAAGAGCGGTGCCTTAATAAATAGAACAAGGTTTTGGTGTAATTAATCAAAAGTATGAGTGTCGTCAGGAACCCTCAGGGACAGTACTAGTAATTATTTGGGCTTCTATATTACTCCCTGTACTACTACAATAAGCACCAGAGCTGGCCAAGTCAATTGATTGCTGGGGCATGCACCTTCAAGCGACACCCCTGTGACATCTGTAAACAAACTGAGAAAACAAACATATTTTGCATATTCCCTTAGGGTCCATGTACCCAGATAGCATATACTTTGGGCCCAATGTACCCATATAGGGAATACTTTAAGGCCAATGTATATACTATTTGGGTACATGGACCCTTAGGGATTGTCTTCGCGAGATGTGACATACTGACACGTGACATTGTCCTTTTGAATCTGAAAGATCGCTCCGGTAGTGCCGATGCAAATCTACTGGGCAGTACTGCCACATGCAAACAGCATACATTACCGAGCTGTCAGGATTATTTGGCACAAACCCGAGATCGACCTCACGACTTGAAGCGTCTGAACCGTCCGGAGGACGTCATTAAACCCAAAGACCCTAAACCCCAGCCCCTAAACCCTTAAAGCGCTAAACCCGACCCCAGTGTAGTACGCATTCATTTTCAGCATGTCAGCATTGTCGACGGTGTGGGTGCGCTCACTCAAAGCTACTTTACCAGCGCCACGTGGAGCGCAGATGCTCAGGTGATGAGGTTCGAGCTGGGTTTGCCTGAAGGATTAGGGGGCTTAGCAAGTATGGTTATGCGTACCTTAATTGGGGTTATCAGGACTTATAGCTATAAGTAAGTTGCCCTAATAATAGCCCCAGTTGCTCAGTTCCATGATCCTTGAAGTGGGGATGCAGATCCATCAACCTAACATACATGTACTTACATATATATATATATATACACATACGGTATGTACATAGACGTGTGAATGTATACATATTGTATACACACAAACATTCATACGCATATCAGCCGTCTGCCTGTCTGTACGCACGTATGCATGTCTATACAGATACATATACAGATACATGTATAGCACTATATATATATATATATATATATACACATACACATACATCTACACATCTATATATCTGTACATGTATGTATATGTATATGCAGTTGCTTGTGTGGATGTATGAATATAGACTTGAAGCCCTTCTCATGGCTTTGGGAGCTACTTCCCCAACAGTCGGAGTTTGGAGATCACTGCAAGTCAAGAGATCCCTTCAATCACCCTAGTACCGGAGCCTACTCAGATTTACAGTCTAGTCCTCAAATAATGTATTTCGGAAGGTCTGGGTAATCGGATCCGATGATTTCGGGGTGCTGCTTAAATGCTATTGTGATTGAGGGAAAGCGCTTTAACCTGAGGGCACAAGCACCTAGTCACCATATACTCTTTTGCAAATACTAACCTACAATCCGAAACCCAAGCACCTAATTATTAAGTCCTTTGGACCTGCATAGGGAAACCGAGAAGGCGGCTATGGGCCCTAAGCCGTAAGATGCGGAGCCTTAGACGTATGTTCATCGTTAGAGCATCGAGAGCTTGAGGTTCAATTTGAGGTTTACTGGGGTTTACTGGGGTTTAGGGTTGCGGGTTTACTTTGACATTGATTTTCAGCTTCCAGCAGCAGACAGTTCGGGCTAAGGGGTTCTACGTCTGAAGGGTTCAGGGTCATGGAAAATGGCGAGTACAGTACCGAACTACTTCTAAGTGCTGGTAGATGTCAGTGAAACTTCAAACCACGTTGCAACCCCTCATCCCATTACCGTCAACCGATGAATTTAGGTAGGCCCTAAAGCTCTTGCACGAACCTGTATGGTCCCCACTCCCTAGAATGTAATGTAGTACCTTTGTCTTGAACAACCTATCTGATGGGCTATATGAAATATCTAAGAAACATTGGCGATATCGGCGGCCTGACACAAGAGCAGTTGCGGCAAGCCGGTCTCCTACAGTGAGCCCGGGACGCATGTAGGGTACCCCAGCTCACGAGCCTTGATACTTCTTTGCGTGAGAGTTTGGGATGTAGAGTTTAGGGTTTAAGGGTATAGGGCTGAGGGGGTTTACGGTTGAGGGGTTGGGGTTTCGGGTGTGTGGATTAGTTGCTTTGGGTGTACTTGGAGGATCATGGGACTTTCTTTAGTAAGTATGGCTATAGTTAATCACCTTCAGTAATTAAAAGTATAGTTACCCGAATAATAACCGTAACGAAAAAGTTCCATGATCCTTGAAGTAGAGGTCAAGCCCGTATCTCGAAGCAGCCTAAGCAATTCGGGCTTGGGATTAGATCGTAAACCCGACACTCCAACCCATGAACATAGAGTTGTGGGTGTAAAAACTCCCAAATACAGTTGCCTCATTAACTAGAACGGAGTTTTGAGTATGCTCCACTACATACTACAGCTAGCATATGGGTAGTTGTCAAAATTCTGGTCCCTTTTTGGGGTCCCTATTATTACAATACTAATTTTGACAACCACCCATATTGGAGTTTCCGAAAATAGGGGACCCTAATATAGTACCCTATAAAAATAGGATCCTTATTATTATAAGGACCCCAAATAAAGGTACACCTAGTTTTCGGAAACTCCCGTATGGAACCCTACGGGATGGTAATCAGCAGTGATTTAGGCTTCTGCATGTACCTCTTTTCCCTAAGGGTCCAAAATACCTATATAGTAGAATGTAGGGTTTCTATAGTAGGAATTACTATTATGATTTGGGGAAGTATCCCCCATAACAGTACCTAGGACCTTTTGGGTTTAGCACTTACAAGGCTCCGGATGGCTAACCGCGCCGACAAGGTCACAGTCCAGCACCGCGCGATGTCCAGGGCGACAGGATACTCTCAGGGCTTAGATGCTCCCAAAGGGTCCTAGGTACTGTTATGGGGGATACTTCCCCAAATCATAATAGTAATTCCTACTATAGAAACCCTACATTCTACTATATAGGTATTTTGGACCCTTAGGGGCTTAGATGCTTAGATTAGATGCTTAGAACGGGGTTCCGGGGGGGTACATTGTACTGTAGCTAGATAAGGAACACAAGG
Source organism: Symbiodinium sp. CCMP2592 (assembly GCA_905221615.1). Taxonomy (NCBI): domain Eukaryota; class Dinophyceae; order Suessiales; family Symbiodiniaceae; genus Symbiodinium; species Symbiodinium sp. CCMP2592. The sequence continues at coordinate 50,771 of CAJNDT010005668.1, forward strand.
GAGTACCACCAGAACCTATTCCGACTTCCACAGCAGGGACTGGTCTAGGAATTGAAAGTCTCATGGCGTAGGGCACTGTTTACGGGGTTCGGGGGCAGGTTTAGTAGGCTGCAAGGATTTGGGGGTAGAAATCATAGCGTTTGCTGGTGTGCGGTACTCCGCGCTTAGCAGCAGCAGCACGGGCAGCAACGGCAAAAGTATCAACAGCCCTGCAAAGCCCTTACCTACCAGCAGCAAGAACAACAGCAGCAACACGGGAAAACCACGTCAAGCCCTTCACTTCTGCTTGTTGCTACTTCATTCCACGAATGATAGTGCAATGGCACCATGACTCGGTGCCTAGCTTCAATGAAAGGATCATGGGATCTAGCAACTGGGATTGTCATTGGGTCCACTGACCCCAATGAAGGTCCTTATAACATACTTATTACTCAGTCTCATGATCCTCCGTCTAAAATACCCTTACAGACCCTTTAAGGATCCCTTTGGAGAGAGAGAGAAAGAGAGAGTGTGTGTGTGGATGTAGGTATGCAGGTATGTATGTACGTATGTATGTGTTATATACATACATATCAGGGCTCCTAATTTTGCATTACAGCCCTTACCCTGAAGAACAGGGTGTTATCAATCAGAGGCCTAGATTATACCTGAAACCGCTAAACCCTCAAATATTTAATCCGGGGTAAACATTGCCTGGGTTGGGCACTTATCTCCAATGCCAAAGCGCCGACTACTACAGGCACCTGACATGGAAAGGCGATTTCGCTGGGTGCTTGCTAATAGAGTGGGGCAACAGGAACAAGAAACATGGTGTCTATAGGGGGGGTATACTCTTCGCAATTATTCCGATCCCTGTGTTGGTTAGTCCTTGAGATCGCACCTCACGGTGGTGGCATCAAGGTCTACCCATCCGAACCGAAACCAAGACTGATGTCCTGGTAGCCTAAAGCCCTGAACCCTAAACACCTACACCCTAAATCACTAAATCCCTACACCGTGGCTACTATGACAGAAGCCCTGGACAAACCAGCAAAGAAGTCGACCACTGCCGCCGCATGCCGTGACAAGGGCCTTGATACTGAGCCGGGGCCTAATTAGTTAGACTAGGGTTTTAGGGACCGAAAGAAATATTAGGAGCTGTAAGGGAACAATATTATAGTAACTATTCCCACCCCTATAGTACAGGATCCCTGACGCATAGGCGTTGCTTAAACCTGACAAAATACATTCAGCAGTTTACGGTAGGGCTTAGGGCTTTAATGTGGGAACCTGATTAAGAAACCCTGGGCCTACAACCCCAATTGATTAGGTTTCATATAAGGAACCCGAATAAAGGCCCAAGGTTTCTTATTCAGGTTCCTACATTAGGGTGGTAGGGTTGAAGGTTTTACGGGTGAGGGCTTCGGGGCTTTACTTGGAGGATCATGGGACTTGGTCGTATGGTCTAGGGTTCCTTTAAGGGATCTATAAGGGTTCTATGAAGGGGATCATGGGACTTAGTAAGTATGGTTATAAGTACCTCAATTGGGGTTAGAAGCATAGTTACCATAAAGAGAACCCTAGTTACTAAGTCCCACCCTAAACCCTAAACCCCTAAACCCTAAACCCTGATCCTCTAAGTATGGTTGTAGCCCAAGTCTTCGCTGCAGGCGGAGTGGATACGAAGGTCCGTCTGGCCAGCATGTTTTCGGCAAGTAGATCTCTCTGGCGCCCCAACGGCATGGTGGCACGAGGGCTGGTGCGCACATGGCATCAAACTTATGCGAAGAGCTTGAGGGATGGTTTTGAAGACACGACTAATAATCAGCAACGCCCAATTTCTAGGCTTCGCCCTTCGAGGGCCGAGGTGCACATGACATCCCAGTTGTGCTGACGGCTTACAGTAGAAGCCAGAAAGTTGGAATATCATTATCGTAACCCCTTTAAGGTAAATTACAGGGGATCCTACCATTAATCCATATTCCAACTTTCTGGCTTCTACCTTAACTTGTTTCTGTTTCCATCTACCTGGATGTAAGCATGACTCCTAGGTCCTGCTATAGCACCCGGCAGGGTGGAGCAACACTTGCTGTCAGCCCATGCGCAAATCCCTGCCATGACACCCCTTGCTCCTGCGCATGCCCGCCTCACCCACACCACCACCGGCTTGTGGAATGAATCATGTGACGGTTATGTTATGCTTATGATCACGGCCACGTTGCCAAACATCCTTCATGCACACGTTGCTGAGTCGGAAGCGGGACATCTAGACTACTTGGTCCGCCGCGGGTCATTCACTCTGAATGACCTGGGAACGAATCGCGTGCATGCTTACCAGATAATCCATCACCGCGCACAGCACCTCTTCGATTGGCTCATGAAAAAGATACAAGCATGTGTATATGTCTATACATACAATCATACATACATACATACATACATACATACATACATACATACATACATGCACATACCCGTGCGTGCCTGTGTGTGTGTGTGTGTCTGCGTGTCTGCGTGTCTACGTGTCTGCGTGTCTGCGTGTCTGCGTGTCTGCGTGTCTGCGTGTCTGCGTGTCTGGGTGTCTGTGTGTCTGTGAGTCTGTGTGTCTGTGTGTCTGTGTGTCTGTGTGTCTGTGTGTCTGTGTGTCTGTGTGTCTGTGTGTCTGTGTGTCTGTGTGTCTGTGTGTCTGTGTCAGTGTCAGTGTCTGCGTCTGTGTCTGGTCTGTGTCTGCGTCTGCGTCTGGGTCTGCGTCTGGGTCTGGGTCTGTGTCTGTGTCTGTCTGTGTGTGGGTGTGGGTGTGGGTGTGGGTGTGTGTGTGGGTGTGTGTGTGTGCGCGGGTGTGTGTGTGTGTGTCTGTCTCTGTGTGTGTGTGTGTGGGTGTGTGTGTGTGTGTGTGTGTCTGTCTGTGTGTGTGTGTGTGTGTGTGGGTGTGTGTGTGGGTGTGTGTGTGTGTGTGTGTGTGCGCGGGTGTGTGTGTGTGTGTGTGTGTGTGAATGGCCTCCCCTGCCTGAAGAAAGCACACTATGTTACATGCGTATCTTTGGGCGCGTCTGTGTGCCATGATGATGTTACAAAGTTGGATGTCTGGGCAGTGACAGCTGGGATGGCCTCAGCGATGCCAGGACAAACCCTGCCCTCTGCAACAGTACGGTGAAGTGTGGCAAAGCATTTACCAACCCTAAACCCTAAACCCCTAAACCCTAAACCCCTACACCCTAAACCGTTTCTCAGCCGGGAGATAGGGCTTAGGCTGGTTTTGATCTACAGTCTCAAGCCACGCACTCCGTCCAGATGACCTTTTAGCTGTGGCCTGACCACCCCCTAAACGCTACACCAGGGTCTAGGAATCAAGGCTCGGGGGCTGTTCAGGGAGAGGGTTTCGGGGATGTCGGTTTGGGGATACTCGCTGCGTCGCAGAGACACACATGCTGTCGCTAGTGAAATCATGGTATCGGCTTAGGGTTTTTTCGGGTACAGCGTCTCGGTTTAAGGTTTATAAGGGCTTCTACGGTTGAAGGCCGCCAAACTAGGACCCCATCGATGTAGGTACGGGATGTAATGATGTAACTCCGAGCAGCAGCCCCAGTACAAAATGCATTCCCACCAGTTTTATTCTACACACTGGGTTCAGGGTTTAGGTGTTCTGAATAGACCAAGACAGTGCTTCCCACTGTCACTCCCAGATCAATGTGTTAGTGTGCACGCTGTGCGTGAACACTTGCATGAGCGGAACGGCAGGTGATGGGTCCATACACTGAAGGCCAACCCCTAAACCCGAAACCCTGAACCACTTCACCCAAACTCTCAGCTTCTCTGTGCCAAGAATGCTACACCCGAAACACGAAACCACACCTGCTGCATGGGCTGGCACACTTTCGCCTTGATATAGGGTTTGTGGTCACGAGTCGATACGACCGGGTGGAAAAACCGGGCCATGGGTGGCGTTAATCACTGGAACAGGGTTCCTTGAGGCTTGCCTGAGCGGATCTATACGGGACTTATAGGGCTTTGACGGAGGTTTCTAGGAGGGTTCTGTAATAACTACAGCAGAAAACCCGCGGAATGTGAAGTACTACAGATAGCCCACGTAATAAATAGTGTTGAGCTTATTCTATATTCGACTTAGCACCAGTCTCTGAATAAATCTGCAGATCACTGAAACCAAACTCGTACGATCTCAACAACACTATAAGGCCCCGAGAAAGTCTATGAGTGATGTACTCCACGCTACTAGCACTCCGGCTCCACACCCAACTTTCTATGAACATCAAAACGTATTATGCACCGTGAATCCTAAACCCGTAAACCACCATCGCCCTCGGCCCGACCAACTATTCATAATACCCCTAGAATCGCTATGTAATTGTAGCTATCGGCCCAGTTGCAATCATGACCGTCCATGTATTGGTCCGTTAGCAGAGTTGGCAAGCAGGGCTTTCTTTTTTCTAAATATGGCTTCTGATTTGGTGAGTAGCACCCCGGAGCCTAAGTGAAGGCAAGTCGTAGTAGTAGCAAGTCGTAGTGGTAGTGGTAGTGGTAGTGGTAGTGGTAGTGGTAGTGCTAGTGGTAGTAGTAGTAGTAGTAGTAGTAGTAGTAGTAGTAGTAGTAGTAGTAGTAGTAGTAGTCGTAGTAGTAGTAGTAGTCGTAGTCGTAGTAGTCGTAGTAGTCGTAGTAGTAGTAGTAGTAGGAGTAGTAGGAGTAGTAGGAGTAGTAGGAGTAGTACTACTAGCAGCAGTGTAGTTGTAGTTGTAGTAGTAGTAGTAGTAGTCGTAGTAGTCGTAGTAGTCGTAGTAGTAGCAGCAGCCGCAGCATTGGCACCAGCAGAGGCCGCTTGCGTCGCTGTGGTCATCACTACTGATGGCCGATGGCATCAGACAAAACCTGCTGTGAAGCCTCAGCACCCGACCTTTCACAACCTAACCCGTAAACAAACATACTCTAAACCTCAAATGCGACATGCCCTTAACCCTAAGCCCTAAGACTCCGAAGCCACAAAACACAAGCTCCACACACCTACAACGTGGCTGCTGAGTTCCAAGAAAGCGTATACTTTCAGTTCTCTAGGGGCATATATGAATAAATATGTATGTATACAGTATTATCCCAAGTAGCCGTACAGCGAATCTGGACCCATGCACGGCAAGGTCGAAAGCAGCAAGCCCTTTTCGGCTGCCGCACAGACTTTCGTCTCCTTTGTGGGGTCCGACAATCAGGGGGACGTTGGGGCAATCTGGGATGTACTAGGTCACTAGGTTCCCCAGTAGCACCTTGATAGTAAGGGGAGCCCTTTCCCTGCCACCAGATCTTAAGAAGGAGACCTCAAACCAAAACGGGTAGAATCGGGTAGAAGGCACATTGGGGCGATCTGGGATGTATAGGGCTACAGACTACAGCTTCGATGTAGTGTTTAGGGCACCGGCGTCACCGGGTATCTGTCCTCTTCGCAGCTGCTTTGGGAACAAGCGGGAACTCCACTCCAAGCTGCTTCAAAGGATATCAGTGGCCCAAGTTTGGCGGATTGACAGCAACGTCGCTTTACGTCCATCCGAGTCTCCACAAGCTTTCTTTTCCACTGATCGCCGAAAAGCTCCAACATCCTAAACCATCTTCGTCCTAGACCACAAACTTCATACCCCAAACCCTCGACCCTGAACCCTAAGCCCGTAACCCCAAACCTTTTGCCCTGGAACCTTAAACCGCACAGACAAAAAGTCACCTTAAGAGGGAAAAGACTCCGAACAACCAAAGCTTGCAGACTGCTGTCCTGTTGGCCTAGCTCAGCTAATCAGCATTTTCCAGACCCCCAAATGCAATACATGTCTGGGGATGGAGAACAGAAACTAAGGTATCCAAAATGATTTCTATTCTGGGTCTGGGTATGCTCTGAACCATCCTTAAATTAAACCGATTCATAGCGCACACTGGGGCTGCAGCTGGGAGCCTACATAATGAGACAGCTGCGGTCATGAAGGGTTCCCTGCTGACCAAGAATCCATACTAGTGATGTACCTATGAACCAATACATGAATATATGTGTGTGTGTATATATATATATATACGTACGTACCTACCTGTGTGTATATATATATATATATATATATATATATACACACACACTTTTCCAAGATGGTTGGACCCTCTTGGAAACACATACCAGTATTCGTGAACCCAAATTACTCCACTCCAACTATGAAGATGCTTGGAATGCTCAATGTTTCTTTCGAACTGCCGAAGCCTGCCTCAACCACCTGCTTCTTGTAGGATGTTCACGTAAAACAACCCAATTAACGTAGTGCAATATTGATCATTACGGGCAAGTATACGTCCGATCGAGATTGAGGCAACTGCCATCGGATTTTTCAGGGCCAGAGGATATCTCAGCGAGCAGCTTGAAAGCCACTTCCCGTTGCTCAGCGGACGGCGCGGCTGTGTGCTTGATGAAGGGTGGCTGCAGATATTCACCCTCACCAGCATGGGAGGCTTGGAATTAGGGATTGTGGTTCGGGTTGCGGCGCAGCGTGCCCGCCAACGTCGCTGTAGCACGGGGTGACTTGTACAACGAAGGATGATGCAACGATTTCCTGCAAAAAGCTCGCGGTTCCATGTCCACCGTGAGCTCATAGATGGGAGATCTCAAGCATCCCAGCAAGTTGACTTCGCATTCGGAAAATTGGTCAGGGGCAGTCCATCTGCATGCATAGTCACAGTCTACTCTGACCATTGTCGAAACCTCTGTTCGGGACGCAACAGGAGCTGCTACTCCAACTGCAACTCCAACTCCCACCCACACGCCTACTACTAAATGCTGCTAGTGCTACTTCTATGTACTAATACAACCAGTGCGACAAGTGCGACAGGGTATGACTCGTACGCTGATGCTGATAGTACTACTACCACGTACCACTACCACTGCCACTACCACAAGTACTAGTACTTGTACTTGTGCTTGAACTGGTACTACTACTACTACTACTACTACTACTACTACTACTACTACTACTACTACTACTACTACTAGCGTGCTACTCCTACTGCTGCTGCTACTACTACTGTAACTACTGCTACTGCTACTGCTACTACTACTGCTACTACTACTACTACTACTACTGCCACTACTACTACTATTATACTACTTCTGTTATACTACTTCTGCTACTACACTACTTCTACTACTACCACAACGACGACGACTACTACTTGTTCCTTTTCATTGATCCTGAAACGGACGGCTCAGCCCCTTCATCTCTGGTCGGCAGAAAGTGGGTCGGAGGGCCGTGGTCGGAAGTTGCGGGCTGCCTTTGTCGTGGTGTTTTTGGGCTTCGCGTTTAGGGTTTGGGGTTGGGGTTAGGGGCTCAGGGTTCGGGGTGACCCTCAACCCTAAACCCCTAAAGGAACCCTTAGAGAGCACGTAAAGTAAGGGTTCCTCCAAGGGCTCCCTAAACCCTAAACCCTAAACCCTAGGAGGTTTGGGGCCTCAGGATTTGGGTTTTGGGTGCAGGGCTTCGTGTTTAGAGCGTCGTGTTTTGAGTTCAGGTTTAACTTACTTCCCCAATAAGCCAAATAAATAAAAGGTTAAACTTGCCGATTCCTACTACTATACTGTGAGAACAGGAAAAGTTAAAAGGTTTAAAGAGTGAAGTTAAGGGCCGATGGTGCAAGACCAAGGTCTGGAGCTTCGAAGGCATGGGCTTAGGGACGCGTGCAAGCAATGGGACTTGGTAAATAGCTGGTAGGGAAGCCTACAAGTCGAACAACCCCCACTCAGCTACTTCTAAACTCCAGTTAATGATAACCCTAAACCCTACCGGGACCGTGCATGATCTACCTACTGACCAGGACGACTTGTATAAGGAAATCAGAATAAGGAGCCCTAAAAAGGGAAGGTTTTATAGGGCTAAGGTAAACCCTAAACTCAACGGATGATTGTGTCAAAGCCCCTACCCTACTCTAAGTCCGGGTATTGAGGCCGCTACATCACTAGTACCTTCATAGTATCTCTTATAGTAGCCCTTATATACCCTGGGGATCAACATCGCCCAAAAACCTTATATAGTATAGTCTCTGGGCCCAGAAGCTTTAATATATGAGCCCGTAGATCCCTAGAGATAGACCTCTTTAAAAGAGGGCCGACCTCCTAAGCCCCCTGCTCCTTCAAAGCCTCTAAGCGATGATGTGGTAAATCCTACTTGGAGGATCATGGGACTTTGTAAGTATGGTTATAAGTCCCTTGATTGGGGTTATAAGTAATCATAAGTATAGTTACCTGAATAATCACCCTAGTTGCTAAGTCCCATGATCCTTTAAGTAAGCCCTGAGGCCCAAACCCCAAGCCCTGAACATACGGCGGGTATGTGAAGTAAGGTTTGGGTGATTTTTGCTGCCGCAAAAATAAGACCCAGCCTCAGGACTCGCCCTATACGGGAGTTTCCGGAAATAGGAGACCCTACTTGGAGGGGCAGGGGACTTAGTAAGTATGGTTATAAGTAGAGATATAAGTACCCTAAATGGAGTTACCCCAATTATAACCCCACTTATAACCTTACTTACTAAGTCCCCTGCCCCTCCAAGTAATATAGCACCCTAAATCGTGGGATCCTTATTCTTGGGACCCCAAAATAAAACACCCCTATGTTCGGAAACTCCCATACCCTAAGGGTCCATGTAGCCATATACAGATACATGGGCCCCAAAGTACCTATATAGGGACTACACTAAGGCCAATGTATATACTAAATATGAGTACATGGACCCTTAGGGATATGCATGCACCAGAACCATCGTCTGAAACGTGAGGGTACTTATTACACACCGCACAACAGCCTACTTGCTTTGGCCCCATGATTCTCTAACTGGAGAGGAGACGGTTCAGGGTTCAGGAATTTACACCTAAACGTGCACTATATTCCTCAGGTAAGTGTAGTGGAAGGAATGAAACAAGGAAAGATGCAGAGGCAGCAGGCAACTCCCGGCTTGGATAGTACAGCTCTCTCCTGTCTGGTTCTTAGAGTGATGGGGACTACTATGGGGATTATATTACTATAAGGATCCATTCCCCCATTCCCTGCGAAGAACCAGACAGTCTCCCCACTTTCTAGCTTGGCTCATAGTTCATCAAGAGATGCGCACGTCTCGAGACTTCGCCACACCCTGCGGACTACAACGCCACTCCTCAGGTCGAGCTCTTACCTGCTCACAAAGCCGAGCTAACCACGAATAAGGTCATACCTATCGTACCCGTTGTAGTTCTGTTCTTTTCGGATCCTAGAATGTTAAACTGGTTGACCCAGAAAAGGAACTACAACTACAACAGATACTTTGGAAATACCTCGACACTAGCATTGCATCAACTCCTGAAACACCTGGCAGCCCTGTGTCTTAGCAAATGTTATCTCACGGTCTAGGAGTTTAGGGTTTAGGATTCAGCAATTCGGTGAGGCAACTTCGAGACAAAACACCACATCGGCCAATGCTCTTGCGCAAGCTTGTGTCGGCTCAGTTTGGGCAAAGAACTGCTCGGTCCCTCAAGATCGACTCTCGGGGCCTTAATTATTAGAATAGGGTTGTGGGGCTCATTATACTAGAAGTATAACAAGAAACCACCAAAACATCATTGGTAATAATTTAGGCCCCTACATTACATCAGACACCTTTAACATAGGGTTAATACTGCTTCCAGGATAAACCCTAAACCCTAAACCCTAAACCCCTAAACCATTAACAGCCTTAGCCCCGGGGCCCCTTCAGAGAAACGTGTGCGTGAGACAACACAGTTCTGGTAGCTATCCTCAGTAGCTCAGGGTTTACCTGTGACCCCAAGCCCTAAAACATTGCCGGTGCGGTTGATGACATAAATCCTGCATTACCTTGAGGACCCTACACTGTGGGAATTATTGCATATTCCTTCTTCGGTGTAATGCAGGATGTATAACATCAACCGTATGACACCGCGAACATGGGGTCGAACCCTTGAAGTCGTAGGCTAGGATGCCCAGTAACCTAGGAATGAAAAGGCCTCTCTTTTTGGTATTGGGCAACTTTGTAAGGAACCTAGGGCTACAAAAAGGGAATCAGGGTACTACTGGGCATCCTAGTAGGTTATTCTGGAGCCACCGGCATGAATCCTTAGTACGTAAGCACGGGATACTGCAGTCTCTGATTGCATGCAGGTTAGTTAGGAGTCAGCTCTAACTTACACCCTAAACCAGTGAACCCCCACAGCTTTAGAGTTTAGGATTTAAGGGCTTCTTGGGATGTCGGGTTTAGGATTCAGGGGCTTAGGATTTCGGATCCCGACTCTCAAAACCCTACCTGAACCGAGTACCGATTTGAGTGCCCTGGAGTGCCAAGCCCCACTGCATAGCAGCTCATGGGCCTTAGTAACTGGGGTTCCTTAAAGGGCTCCGTAAAGAGCCCCTTAAAAGGGATCGATAAGGGTTCTATACGAGCGGTTTAGGGCTCCTTAAACGATCGTGGGACTGAGTAACTGGGGTTATTTTTAGGGCAACTATACTTACATGGGAAGACTTGCGACCCCAATACCTATAACCCAACTAACTAAGTGCCATGACCCTCCAAGCACTGACCCCTCAGTGTGGGGGGGGGGGGGGTAAATATCAAAATTAAGGCCCCCCAAAAGCACATCAGCCAAATAATAAGATAGGCAAAGACCCCAAACTAGATGTCGATTTCAACAGCAGTTCCCACAATCATGCACCATTCGAGCTCTATACTAAACATCAAACACTAAGGGAAGTTGAAAAAATATCCCAAATTGATACCCGGCAAACCGCAGGTAATCGGAGCCAGAGGTCGCGGAAAGGGGCCGTAGCAACCAGCTTGCGAGTTTCGGGGTTAGGATTTAGGGCTTAGGGTTAAGGGGTTTAGGGTTAGGGCAGTCAGCTTTGAGGTATACAGTACCATAGAGTAAGAATAAGGAATCTAGGGAATGAGGGTTTAGGGTTTAGGGTATATTGTAGCTACAATGAGGAATCTGAGGAATGGCACTAATTACTCAATATTGAAGCTTCTATACTAAACATTGTGAGCCCAAGAAGGTCTGGGCTAGAACTGTCTAGAACCTATCATCTGCATTGTGGCCGACTGCCCGGCAAGATGCGCAAGAGCCAGGCAGGCAAGATTATTGGAGAAGGGGGAGGAAGGCCTGGAAGTTTAGGCCTCAGGTTGGTGCATTGGTACAAGGTTTAGGGCATAGGGTTTTAGGGTTTAGGGGTTAAGGGTCTATAAGGGGTTTAGGGTTTGGGGTTTTAGGGTTAAGGCTTAGAAGGGGTTGAGAGTTAAGGGGTTTAAGGGTATAGCGTAGAGGGTTTCGGGTCTTGGATTTAATGCTAAAGCTGAGGATGGCGAAAAACTCATAGACCCTCAATCCTAAGATGCCCGAAACCCCCCAAACCCGTAACCTCCCCCTTCTCGTTTTCTTTGAAATGGGCCATCCTCTACAAGTGGTATGTCCTTCAAGCGGCATATGGGGCTGTTCTGAACTATGATTCTTCCTGGGGCGTGTGCGTGTGCGTGTGTCTGTGTTTGTGCCTGTACCTGCGGCAGAGTCTGTATCTGTGTCTGTGTCCGTGCCTGCGTCTGTGTCTGCGTGTGTGTGTGTCTGTGTCTGTGTGTGTGTGTGTCTCTGTGAGTGTGAGTGTGAGTGTGAGTGTGAGTGTGAGTGTGTGTGTGTGTGTGTGTGTGTCTGTGTGTGTGTGTGTGCGCGTGTGTGTGTGTGTGTGTGCGCGTGTGCGAGTGTGTCTCTGCGCCAGGGGTGTCTGTGTGTATGTAAGAGATATGCATGATTGAAGGAGTGACTGAGTGAATGAATGTATTCATTAATGAGTGAATGGATGAATCCATGCATGCATCCATGTATACGTGGATATGTGCAAACATGGATGCATGCATACATGGATGGATGGACGGATGGACGGAGGGATGTACATGTGTGTATATATAGGCATGCATGTATGTATGTATGTACGTTTGTATAAGACGTTGAGAAGAGCCTCTCTTCAAGGCAACCTCCCGCCTCATTTGGGTGCAATACGTATGTTGCAACCTCTGGTCATGTAGGTGGTTGTCAAAATTAGGGTCCCTTTTTGGGTCCTTATTATAGTACGGCAACTAATATTTAAGGTACCCGAACAGGGACCATAATTTTTGACAACCACCCATGGGACCTACCAACCAACCACCCTACACCTGCTTGCCCGTCTACAAGCCAACCTTTGCATGCGCGCAAGGCACAGTGGATGGTGAGAGGCTACGCATGTGGCGAGATTGTGTCAGGGATGCAGGAATCCCGAAACTCCAAACCCTAAACCAAAATTCTGCGGAGAAATCCCTTGCGACTCTAGCCGCCATCAGGAGCAACCACACGAGGGGGGCCGGAACAAAGCCATGTTAAAAGCAGTCATACAATCATCCGTTCAGGTTCGAAAGCACCTCCATGCAGATGTTTAGTAGATTTCGAGGGTCAGGCTTGCCCTTCCCAGGTAAATCAACGCTTGATACTGTACAATGAGACTAGCCCACTGATTTAGGATTCTGTGTAGTGTAGCGTTCCCTTCATCATCGAATCGTGTATTGAAGAGCAAAAAGATCTCCCAAAGGGTCCTAGGTACTGTTATGGGGGATACTTCCCCAAATCATAATAGTAATTCCTTATATAGAAACCCGACATTCTACTATACTGGCACATAGGGCCCTTTGGGAAAAGATCTGTCTTAACGGCAGTTGGGCCCCGAGCCTTCTCCAGACATAGAGGGCAGCAGACATGGTCGGTACCGCAATGATGGTACGGTGTGTTACGGTTAGGGTTTAGGGTTTAGGGTTTAGGGTTTGGGGTTTATGGTTTAGGGTTTCGGTTTTAGGGTTTAGGGTCAAGCACATATGTAGGCCTCTGAGTTGCTTTGAAGGAGGACTACCCACAGAGTCCACGTACCCAAATAGCTGAGACGACTGTTGGCGCTGAAGTACCTAGGTAGGGACTACCTTAAAGCCAAAGTAAAAACAACTTGGGTACATGGACCCTTATATACCCTAAATATCCCTAAACCCTTATGGTACCCTTAGAATTGCAGAGCTTACAGCCTCGAAGCCCTTGCCGCCACCCGGCTATCCCGAAAGGTCCCTACCCCCTGAACCCGACACCCACGGTTTAGGGTGCAGGGTTTACTTAGGTCAAACAGGCCCCAAAATGAACCCTGCACCGCGACACGCTCTGAACTTACACTCCCAAAGGCTCCATGTACCTTTATAGTAGATACTTAGGCCTTAAAGGGGTCCCTATATAGGTACTTTATGGCCTAAGTATATACTATATGGGCACATGGAGCCTTAGGGATTAAAGCCAGAAGATGTAGGGCCTGCAAACCTCTAACCCTCAAAGGGTCCTATGTACCGATATAGTAGAATGTAGGGTTTCCATATTAGGAATTACTACTATGACTTAGGGAAGTATCCCCCCATAACAGTACATAGGACCCTTTGGGACGCAAAATCTTACAAGGACCTTCTGTATCCCAAGCGTCAATATGCCCTAAACCTGAAACCCTATAAACCGTCCTTCTGTACCCCAAGCGTCTATACGCCCAATACACACAGGATAAACGTTGCAGCTGCGCTTGGACTTGATTATGATGATTCTTTATCCACAACCCCAAACCCAGCAAAAGCACTAGGTTATGACCCCTCTACCTTTTGGGCTTTTGGGTATGAACCCAAAACCAGCAGGTTTTGCATCCCCAAGCACTGAAACCAGAAAAACGCACGTTCGGAGACCTGCCCTATCCCCTAAACCCTACACCCTGAACTGCAACCCCAAGCCCTTCAGAACAGAGACCTGCCCTAATTCCTAAACCCTACACCCTGAACCGTTTAGCGTTTAGGAACCCCGAACCTTAAACCCTGAACCCTACACCCTAAATCCTAAACCCTAAACCCTACAACAGAACACTTTGAGAGACCCGGCGAAGAGCACCTGACACGGGGTATCCCCGTGTCGAGCCGTGGGCATCCCCCCTTTACCTGACGGACGGAAGATAATGTAGGCACCTGATTATGAAACCTTGGGCCTTTGTTAGGGTTCCTTGCGTGAACCCTACTGTATTGGTGTTATAGGCCCGGGGTTTCCCAATCAGGTTCCTACATTACGATAGTCGCCTTAATAATTAGACTAAGGGTTCCTTTTAAAGGCATCTATAAAGGTTACTATAAGGGATACCATAAGGGCTCTATGATATAGGGGCCTGAATAAGTAAAACAGCGTAAAAAAGAGACCCCAAACAGGGTTCAGGGCGACAGGAGCAATTGGGGTTCCTAAGGAAAGAACTGTAAGGGGCATAATGGGGCCCCTATATTACCCCAAAAGGGTTTAGGCTTAAGAGCTTCCCCGACCGGGCGTGGGGTTTAGGGCTTCCCTACAAGGGTTTGGGGTTTAGGGATTTCCGCAAAAAGGTTTGGCTAATTAATTACTGTTGATGAAATAAATCCCGCAGTACCCATAATAAGGAATATACCATAACTCCCATAGTTAGGGTCCTTAAGGTAATGCAGGATTTATATCATCAACCGTAGGTCCTTTGAACTCTTGGGATTTGAGGGCTGCGGGCTTACAGTGCTGGGTTTTGGTTCTTTGCGTCAAAGGGGAAAAGGAGGGACCCTTAATGGGGACCCCTACCCTATAATGGGCTATATAATGGGTATATACTAGCTATATTAAGGTATATACCCTAGGATACCCCGTAACCTAAGAATAAAAAGGCCTCTCTTTTTGGTATTGGGTAACTTTATAGGGAACCTAGGACTACAAAAAGGGAATAAGGGTACTACTGGGCATCCTAGTACCTAGGGGTCCTTATTAAGGGTCCCTCCTTTTCCCGTTTGATTGGGGGGCGAGGGCAGGTCTCCATTTGTAGCTCTTGTTGTCGGTTTAGCCTAGGGCTCTAAGGACTCATATAGGGTTCCTTTAAAGGGATCTATATGGGCCCAAAGACCATACTCTATAAGGCTTTTGGGCTATTTTGATCCCCAGGGTTATAGGATCCTTATATAAACCACCAAAAATGTGCAAAAAAACCAAGACCTGCAAAGGGCTACTGTTTTACATACTTCCTCTTTGGTCCAGCTACCACGGGACTCTAGGTATGTCTTGTTTCACGGATTAGGGCCTGCTTGCAGGATCAGCGCACCTAATAAAGTAGGGCAGTTACATCACAACTGGGGTTGTAAGGACCCTGCTCGGCCTTACAATACTGTGTCCTTACCCCTGAAACCTGACACCTCAAGCGTAAACCCTCAACCCTGAACCCAAGCCTTGCACATCCAAAGCATTCCCCTACAGGTTCCATATACCAAAACATTATGTATGTTGGCCTTAAAGCCTTGAAGTAGTCCCTACGTAGTTACTTGAGGCCCACAATATATGAAGTTTTATTTTGGTCACATGGATCTTTAGCGCCCTTAACCCTAAACCTTAAGCCTATGGGGTTTAGGATTTGGGGTATTTGGCCTGACCATACTCTGTACTTACAACCTCAATCCCTAATGGTCCCTGTATCCAAATAGCATATACTTGGGCCCCAAGGTACCTATATATAGGGATAACTTTGAGGCCAAAGTGAACACTATGTGGGTACACGGACCCTTACAACCTCAACGATACACCCTAAACCCCTAAACCTCAACCCTAAACCGCTAAACCCTCTCAACCCTAAGCCCTAGACCCTAAACTTATGGCCGAGTCACAAGGACAGGAACGCGAAGAGAGACGCCGGCTCGTAGTCGATGCACATCCGTTGGGTACTGCCCCCCATACAGTAACAGTCTATGACAGGGCTAGGATTACGGGCCTAATATTTCTATATTATAAAGATTGCCGGATCTCCATGCCCCAAAAGCGAGAAAAGCGAGATTATCACGATTATATCCAACTGATACTGAGTGAGGGCAGTACCCAATACATCCTTCACGCCGTGCTTGAAGCCTGTCACTTCAAGGCCCTGCTTGCTTAGAAGGTTCCCTAAAGGGATCCTTAAAGGGATGTTGGTTCCTTGAGCGACAGCTTGGGGTTGAGGGTTTTAGGGGGGTTTACGGGTTTAGGGTTTAGAGTTGTTCCCTAACGAATTAACGCTTATACAAGGAATCATAGGGATCTATGACTTACAGCCTTCCTCAAGGAATATGCCATACATTATATTGGGGTCCGGTGACAGTTTCAGGTCCATTCTTTAATTCCGGGGTTTTGGAGTTTCTGGGAACCCGACAAAATCCTAAACCCCAAGTACCTCAAAGAAATCTGGAAAAGACACACTTGAAGGAAGCCTTGAAGGATGCATTGAAGAACGCTTGAAGAAACCTAACCCGTAAGAAACCCTTCACGGGAGCCGGGCGCCTCAATCTCAGTCGTTGGAGGCATCGAGGCAAACTGCTGCCGGAGAGCCTGCTCGCATGAAGCCGAAGACGTAAGGGCTTTTGGATGAGAGAATCTGAATCTTATTTTCAGGTTTTAGGGTCATCAAGTGCTTGGGGTGTTAGGGCTTAAACGGAGGGCCTTCATGAGCAGAATAGGGCCTGGGAGCATATCATGCGAAGTGAATGTTTCGTTACGGGTGACTTTGGCTAGGTCCTTTAAGGATTGGGGTTTTGAGGCTTATGGTTTAGGGCTCTAGAGCTGTTGCAACATTGTCTCGCCACCACTGCTAGTGACCATACGGGATGATGCTAGTGATATGGGTGGTTGTCAAAATAGTGGTCCCATTTGGGGAACCCGAAGTATTAGGTGCCGTACTATGTTAGGGACCCAAAGAGGTACCATAATTTGGACAACCACCCATATGCAGGTCCCTCAACTTAAGCATCCCTAAAGCTAAAGCCCTAAACCCTAAACCCCTAAACCCCTAAACCCTAAACCCCTAAACCCTAAACCCCTAAACCCTAAACCCTAAACCCCTCAGTGATACAGGTCCTCAGGGCTTGTATCCCTGCACGCCTCGCCCAAAGGGGAAGCCTCTGCGTGACGAAGTGAAGCAACCGATGACGGGACTTGGTCGCACGCTGGAAGATTAGGGGCAAAGCCCGAACCACCCCTAAACCCATACAAGCCGGTTTAGGGTTATTTAGGATTAGGGTTTAGGATTTTGAAGCGTTAAACCCTAAGCCCTAAACCTATAAACTCTCAGGCAGCTTGAAACGCATAAAAACCCAAATCCTAAGCCCTAATCGCCACGGCTCGTTGCCTCAAGCCCTAAACCCTCACCATGCAACCCGGATGCTGCGAAGCAAGTTAATTACAATCTCTACCTCCAGAGCTCAACAGAAACGCCAATATGATTTTAAATGTAGGGATACCTAGTGCAACCAGTATACTGAAAGGATATTACGAAGAAGTGTATGACCCTAACACACATAGACACATTTAGCCTGTTGTGGTAATTACCTTGTTCACTGCTGGCATTCCTTACTTTAAACGGGTTCTAGAGTCTCTGCGACCACTATATACCATAAACCCTAATTAAGTACCCGTTTAAAGGAGACCTCAAAGGAACCCCTTAAAAGGAACCTTGAAATGAACCCTTAAAGGATCCCTCAAAGGACCCCCCCAAAAAAAGAAACCCCTTAAAAGGAAGCCTGAAATGAACCCCTAAAGGATCCCTCAAAGGACCCCCCCCCAAAAAAAGAAACCCCTTAAAAGGGAAGCCTGAAATGAACCCTTAAAGGAAGCCTCTGGAGGATCCTCAAAAGGAAGGTTTAGGGTTTAGGGTTTAGGGTTTAGGGCGTCTCGCCGCGCAGCGGCAGTATTTTCTATGTAGGATGGCGCCCCAACACTCCCAGGGGTGTGGGGGGGCGGCATATCGACGTCTAGCGTTCGAATGCGATTCCACCACCAAACAATTACACATTGGTTCCTCACCTTTTCCCACCCGCTGTGAGAATACACAGGCTACCACCCAAAACATTGCCTTTTAGGGTTTAGCGCTTACGCCCTCAATTCCCACCTGCCCCTGGTCTGTCTTACCTACACACGCCACAAAACAGATAAGGTCAGGGCCAATGGCAAGGGCCAGGGGAGGGCCAAGGGGGGCCAGGGGGGCCAGGGGGGGCCAGGGAGGGCCAGGGGGGGCCAGGGGTGGCCCAGGGTGTCCCAGAAAAGCCAAGGAAGGGCAGAAAACGCCAGGTCTCCCCCTAGGACCCGCCAGGAGCCCCCCGGGTCCCTGGAATCTGCCAGCTGAGGGGGGCCCCTGGGCCGGCCTCTGGGGCCTTTTCTGAGGGGAAATGGAAAGGGCCACCAAGGGATTTGGTCGTGGGGTTTAGGGTATTCTAATCTCTTGAGATTCGAGGGAATTCCCTCTGCGAATATGGGCGCCACGCAAGGGGCCTAATGGCTTGGCTCAGCCCTAGGGGCTGAATTCGACCACTCTCCAATGGCTCCACCCATTGTCCATCCAGAGTTGGTGTCAATCACTGCCGGATTTCCTTCTTGGGTCCAAGCACCCTAAGAAAAAGGGTGGGTACGGCCTAAGCAGGCCTGGGTGGGAATTTAGGGTTTAGGGTTTAGGGTTTAGGTCTGGAGTCTCTGCAGAAGCTTTGAGAGCATAATGCTCGTATCCTTAAATCCTAAACCACCACATGAGAAACCCTAAACCCTAAACCTTGTGCGGTCAGTTCTCCAAATTTGGGTCCCTCTTGGGGTCCTTTTTTCATACGGGTGCCGTACTATTTTGGGGATCTAGCCATGTTAACCCTGCGTCCATATCAGAAGTATCAACCCCAAAATAAAAGATACACCCTGAACCTTAAGTCCATGTCAGTAGTATATGTGGACCCTCTTGGAAAGCCTCGAGAGCTTCACGCAACTCGAGTGCCATAGCATCTGGCAAAGGTGCACGCCCAGCCAGCCTGGGTGGTTTCAGGGCTTTTGGGTTTAGGGCATAGGGTTTAGGGCTGTGGCGAGTTAGGGCTTAGGCTGGGTGCCGTAAGGGCTTAATTCTACGTAGGGTTCAGGAGCTCGGGTTCCTCCAAGGGTCCCTAATCATCAGGCGAGTTCGGGTTTACGGGATTTGGGTTTTGGGTTTGACAGGAACTTAGGGTCAGCTTTTTGGGTTCACCTATTTGAGGGGTACCTTAGCCTACCAAACCCTGCTTTTTGTAGCCTACCAAACCCTGCTTTTTGTAGGTTCCTATTATGAACCCTAGTATGGAGTTGATAGGGACCCTACGAAAAAGTAGGGTTTGGTAGGTTAAGGTACGGCTTTATTTAAAACGCCCAGGGTTTAGGGCTTTGGGAGTAAAGACAGGGTCCTATTCAAGGTTGGCGTCCCGAGGCTCATGGGTTTTAGGGCTTTCAGGGCTTAGGGTCAAAGGGGAAAAGGAGGGACCCTTAATGGGGACCCCTAGCCTATAATGGGCTATATAATGGGCATATAATGGCTATATTATGGGTATATACCTAGGGGTCCTTACTAGGGGTCCCTCCTTTTACCCTTTGAGCTTAGGGTCTAGGGTGTAAGCGTTTGGTATGTACCTATAGTCTCCATTGTAGTACTTGTTTACTAGCTACTATTTCTGGTACATCGCCAATGTGGCTAACCAATTTGGAAGTTAGGAAGGGTTTAGTTTCTGTGGGCTTCTGGAGGTGAACTGTTCACAACAATTATAGTCTCCATTCTGGACGCATTGGATCGAAACACAAGAACAAGAACTATAGGGTTGGTATATCCCACAACATTCTCTTAAGGCCATCCAGTTCAGCAGGTGATGTTATCCTAAACCCTAAACCCATAAACCCTGAACCCCACCCTAAACCCTCAACCTTGAACCCTAAACCCTCAACCCTTAACCCTATAACAATGCACTTTCAGAGACCCGGCACCCACAACCTCTTCTTCAGGCCCGGGTGCTTCAGGAGGTTCGAGAAGCTCATCTTGGACAAGGCTTTGCCAAGGTTCTTCAGCTTCTTCAGGTTCACGCGATCTGCCGGCAAGATTCAGGCTTCATCAGGTCTCGGATATAAAACCGGGTTCAGCGTTTGGGGTCGGCTTAGAGTTTAGGGTTTAGAGTTAGGGTCCGGGTTCAAGGTTTCAGGTTGAATGTTCCCGCTATCTGCTGACAGTTTTACGTAGCGTAGCCAATTTCGGTGCCTGAACGCAAGGGACATGCACCAGCTTTCTGGGTCAAATTGTTTTTGTTTTAAGGTACGTTGGTTACTCTGGGCAGAGCTTTCAATCCCACAGAGAGCCTACGCACTCACAGCCCCAATCCTCCAGCTAAGTACAGTCTCCAGCACTGCCAACACTGTAGTTCTAGTAACAGTACCAACACTTGTGGCAATAGCAACAGTAAGATACCAACCCAACGGATCCCAGGATCTGTTATGGGGGATACTTCCCCAGATCATAATAGTAGCTCCCTATGTAGAAGCCCTACATTCTACCATAGAGGCACTTTGAACCCTTCGGGCTATAAAGGCTCCCACTATATGTGTGGTTGTCGAAACTATGGTCCCCTTTTTCGGTCCCTATTATAATACGACACTATATTATGTTGGGTACCCAAAAAGGGACCATAATTTTGACAACCAACCATATGCCACGATTACAGAGGTCCCAGAGGCCACAGTAAGGATGGCTGGCCTGTGGTGTTTAGGGTTTAGGGGTTTAGAGGTTCAGGGGTTTAGAGCTTTAGGGGTTTAGGGTTTAAGGGTTAAGGGTTTAGGGGCTAGGGCCTAGGGGTTTAAGGGTTAGGGTTCCGGCCTGACTCCATAATTAGAATGCTGCTCGTTCCTTCAGGTGGCATACGGCATACTGTATACAGTACGTGCTACGTGTTCAGACCCCCCTATACGATACACTTGCCGACGAAACCTCCTATAACAAGCCTAGGACATCCCCTTATGCACTTTCTGAAAACCGGAAACCCACATTCTAAATTCGGATCATGTTCGTAATGGCCTGGCTCAGGTGCTCCCAACTCAGCGAGCTTTGCTTCAACCAACCGAAGGATGGACGAAGCATGCCTGGAAGCAATAGAACAGGGCGTAGGGTTGCGATTCAGCTGCTGCCGTTGATGAGTGCGCTTTGTTCGTGGAGGGGGGCTGGGAAGATTGAATGTGTTGGGGGGGGAAAGCTGCTCGATGGCGTTTTAGTGCATATTTCTCCTTTGTGTAGGGTCGGTATAGTGCTCCAATGCATCAAACTCTCGGGGGCACTTGGGGCTTGGAGGTTCTGCGATTCTGGAGTGTTGGAGGCTTCCAACACAGGGGGGGGGGCCAAATACTTAGGCTGGGTTTTGGTGGGTTTCGCATTATAGTTTGGGCACTGTGCCCACCCCGTAACAGTCTATATTGGGGTCTCATAATGCAGGCTGTGGATAAATGCATCATGAAAATTATCTAACTGCTACAAAATGGGAGCAGTACCCAAACTATAGTAGAACAAGTTCGGGCACCCCCCAGGACGAATAATTCAGACTCTATACAGCCCATCGTCTCCTCTGGAACCCCTTGCAGCCACGTACATGACCTCTGGACCCCTGATAGGACCCTCATGTGACCTATACCCTCAGGCTCCATGTGGGAGTTTCCGAAAATTAGGGTACCTTATCTTGGGGGTCCTTATAACAGGGATCCTACTATTTAGGCTACTATATTAGGATCCCCTATTTTCGGAAACTCCCATGTACCGATATAGTATATATACTTGGGCCTTGACATGCCTATGTAGGAACCCTCGGCATATGCTAGTATGGCTACGGGGAGACTTTGGGACAGACTCGAAGAAGTGATGCAGGACCTTGGTCTCTTCTTAAGGCTTTAGGGTTGAGGGCCTAAACCCTAGGGTTTTAAGGTTAGGACGAGGTCTGAAGTTGACGGATTTTATAGGCTTTAGGCTGATTCAGGTTTTCGGGTGGTTTAGGATGGCCTAGGTTTTGCGGTTTACCAATCCCTGTACTTGGGTGTCTTTACCCCTTACCTAGGGGCTCCATAGTAGTTCCTTTTTGGGGTTCCTATTTAGAATCCTATAAGGTAATCCCAAAAAGGAACTACTATGGAGCCGATGGGTAGGGCTATAGTACCCATGCTATCTCGGGGAGCCCCTTAGCATGATCATCATTATTGATACAATCGTCAGATCTCCTCATGCCATCGACGTTCAACGCCTTGCAAGAGAAACCCTAAACCCTGAATCTCTAAACCCTAAACCCTAAGCCCTAACTGCTGGTGCGATGGCAGCCGAGGCTCTCTGCAATGCCACTTGCCTGCGCCAGGGACCCTAAACTCAACCCTACTTGGGGGCGGAGATGGTTTGAGTTCTGTCCGTTTCTGCGGTTGGGGGTGTTTGTTGGTATGAGCGTACTTGTCCAGTGTATTGGGGAACTGAAGGTTAAGCTTTGGACGCATACTAGGATGAAAAGGTTTACGGTTACGTACTCTACTACTATAAGCCCAAAACCCTAACCCTAAGGGTCCAAGTAGCTCCTATTTATGGTTTTTGGTACCTAAAACAGCCCTAAAGTCCTATAATAGGGAGTACTTGGACCCTCTGGGTAAGCTCTAGTGTGCTGCTTCGTGAATCTGAAAGGTATAAAACCATGTCCGAAGGGTCCAAGTATTCAAATAGTCTAGGGTTTAGTGTTTTCGTCCTAAGCACTATCCTCTGGATGGTTTTTGGCACCTGAAACCCTACTATTTGGGCACTCGGACCCTCTAGGATACCATAGACCATACACCCCCGCCCTCCCCCCCCCGCAAACAGAACTGCCAGGTCATGCGACTTGGTAACTGCGTCTCTTGGTAGACAATGCTGCCCTAGCTCACCAAGTTTCCCGATGCAGATCTGCACTTTAAATCTTTTATATAATCCTGCATTACCCATAATAAGGAATATACCAGAATTTCCATAGTTCAGGGTCCTTAAGGTAGTGCAGGGTTTATATCATCAACCGTAGGTGTCGATTTCAGCAATACCCAAAATAGTTTTTTAATCAGGGCACTATACTAAGCAGCAAGGCAAACCAACAGTTATCTCCAACCGATACCAACTCAAAAGTGATCTCGAATCGATGCCTAGTTTTAGCCTTAACTAAACCATATATCATATGGCAGTTTCCACAAGTTAGGGATACGGTATTTTGGGGTCCGTATAACCAGGATCCTACTGCTATTCAGGGTACTACATGAGGGTCCCCTCTTCACGGAAACTCTCATATATACTACCATAAGGGCTCCTTTTGGGCTTCTTTTAAGGTTTCTATACTTGGAGGGGCAAGGGACTTAGTAAGTATGGTTATAAGCAGAGTTAAAAGTACCCTACCTGGAGTTACTCCAATTATAACCCTACCTATAACCCTACATACTAAGCCCCCTGCCCCTCCAAGTAGGGCCATATATCATATAGACCCTCGGGCTGACAGCAAACGCAGAGCGGTCGCCTCAGCGCGTGCGTGCAAACGCGGGAGGATAGTGGCCAAGAGGGCCGCTGCCGGGAGCTCCTATCACTTCTAAACTTTAGTTTTTTTTTTTAAGGCTCTTTTCCAACTAAGTTTAGGGTTTAGGGTTTTAGGGCTTAGGGTTTAGAGACTTCTCCTGGGCATCGAAATAGCCCAAAAGCCTTATATAGTATGGTCTTTGGGCCCAAAGGCCTTAGTATATGAGTCCTTACATCCCCAGGGTTCTAAACCCGGAGCCCTAAACCCTAAGTTCTTGTTACGGGGTTTCACTGAAAGGTTCCCGTTAGTCGATGACAAGGTGGAGGTCACAAGCAAAACTGCGATTAGTCGTTGCATGTTGGGTCTTTGGGCTGAGGGGTCTTTGCCGGCTTAGGTTTACAGTAGAAGCCCAAAAGTTGGAAACTCCATAGCCTCACTCCTTAAGTGAATCCCAGCACTAATTGTCCTTAATCCGGTTTCCAACTTTTTGGGGCTTGGTTTAAGGTTTCAGGCTTGGTGCTTAGTTTTTGTTGGCTTGGGGTTCCAGGTAGTCGGGTCGGATGCGCCCGAATCTAAGCCATCGCTGACCCCGGCGGGAAAGCCAGCCCTAAATCCTAAACCCTATAAACCGTAACCCTCTAAAACCCCGATAAGCCCTACCTTAAGGCTCCTGGACCCTTGTAGTGAGATCCTGGACCCTCGCCCCCAAAGCCGAAACCCTCCCCAGAAAGCCCAGGACCCTCTTTGGAGCCTTAGGGTAGACCCTAAAACTGTAACCCGGCGGTATCCAGCCAGACTAGGGTCAAACCCCTAAACACGGTTTAGGGTTTAGGGTTTTGGGTTTAGGGTTTAGGGTTTTGGGTTTAGGGTTTAGGGTTTACAGTTTAGCCCTAAACTCCAAACTCCAAACCCTAAACCCTAGTCCCTCAACGCCACAATCCTTCAAGGAAACCGCTCCCTAACCCCAAGGTTTCCAAGTACCTAATAATCCCAGAGGGTCCAAGTACTCCCTATTATAGGACTTTAGGGCTGTTTTAGGTACCAAAAACCACAAATAGGAGCTACTTGGACCCTTAGGGAATCCCAGAGCCATCCAACAAACTCTTGCCCAACCGCGGCCGACAAAGAGGAGCCCGGATTCAACGCCATGATTGCTGCTTACTTCTCGAGTATCCCGGGGAACTAAAAGGGAATCTTTGAGGTTACCTACTCTACTACTAGGTCTGATGACCTAGAAACCCTAAAGCCCTAAACCGTCACAACCTAAAAGCCGGGCCCAGAAAGACTTGGGCTTATTTTAAGGCTCCATTACTACCTTAACCCACCAGAACCAATTTTTGTGGCGTCCCTAAAACTTCGATGTTATGAAATAGTATAGGGTTTTTCATGAGAACCTACCAAAAGTAGGTGTTCGTGAATCAAGTTGGGGTAGTTGGGTCCTACTCGATCGGCTCCCCAAGCCATGTGACCCATCCTGCTAAGAAGCCGGAACACAATCCCAAACTCCAAACGGTTTAGGGTTTAGGGTTTAGGGTTTTCGGGTTTATTTGTTATTTGTTTGTTTAAGGGCCTTTTTGGCGTCTTCTCGTTGCATCCCCCAGCCCATTTGGGCAGGCACATGGCAGGCGCTTGATTTACGCAGCCGGCAAAAGCATGAGGGTTTAGTCTTTCGGGTTTATGGTTTACGGTTTTAGAATTTTAGTGTTTAGGGTTTATAATATGTCTGTGGGTCTTAGGGTTTTGGGTTTGAGGTTTGGGAAGTCCTATCATTGCAGAGCCCGTATGCAACCCTGTTTGGAAACCTTGTACAACCCTTCTGCAACCGACAACCCGTCCTGCACGAAAGTTCGCTGCAACTTGTCGAGCTTTGGTTGCACCTGGTGCCTTGTCTGCGTTTATTTGAAGTTTAGGGGGTGGGGGTGAGAGTTGTTCACAACCGTAAACCCTCAATCCTGTTTCACGATCAGGTTGCTCGACCTACTGACTTCGTTGGGGCAGGTTCATGGCTAAAACGACCTACAAAGCAAGCCGTAACCCAAAGTACGATCCTAAACCCTAAACCCCTAAAACCCTAAAACCCTAAACCCTAAACCCCTCAACCCTAAACCCCCTAAAACCCTAAACCCTATTGGTGGAGAGTTCGGCTCTGTGGGTAGGCTCAGATTCAAGGCCTTCTTCGCCTGGATTGCAAGTCTGTTACCCAGACGATCTACAAAGTAGATCCCCTATTTTGGGACCCGATACTACTACAGGGTCTTTATAAAAAAAACCCATTGAGGGATCTACTTTCTAGATCCTTTCGTGGGTCTGGGAAAGGGGTTTTGGTTGAGCATAAAAAAATAGTCGGCTGGCGGAAATGCCTATGCCTTTGAAGGGGGGTGAAGTTTAGGCAGGAATCCAAAACTCTACTCAGACCCCAACAGTAAGTAAAATAATCCCTTCCCTCTAATATTAAAGGCCCCCCCTCATATTGAAACTGGATTTCGGAGGTTTAGGTTTTTATATTAGGGGGGGTTCGGTTCGGTGCATCCACGTATGAGTGGGGTTGACAGGAATGAATTCGTGAGTACAGTCAGACAAGTCAACAGCGAGCAAACCCTAAAGCCCTGAGCCCTAAACTTTAAGCCCCAAAGCCCCAAGCCCTAAAGCTTTAGCCCTGAGCCCTAAACCCTTAAACCCTAAAGCTCTGCTGTCTTTAGTACTGCTGTAATCTTTGGCTCTTTCAAGCCCTGAGCACTGTTAGGGGGAAGGGATTTGGCCCAAAACTGATAAACAGGCCATTCTTCTACATACTTCTGGTGTCTAGGTATGCCCTAAACCCTATATACCCTAAATCCTCAGAGAGTTCGGCGGGGTGCTGCACGTGGCAATAGCCGCAGCTGTTCCCCTCTGCGCAGCGCCCTGCCGGTCCGGGTTGGGGTGCACCTACTTAAAGGATCACGGGACTTAGTACTCAGGGTTCCTTAAAGGGTCCTTACAAGGGGTCATTCGGAGTTCTATAAGAGGGGATTTAGGGTTACTAAAAGGATCATGGGCCTTAGCAAGTAGGGTTCCTTAAAGGGCTCCTTTACACGGGATCTATACGGGTTCTACAAAACAAGGGGGTCTCTAGGGTTGTATACCTATAGTCTCCATTGTAGTTCCTTTTAGTTTATTAGTTCCTGAGTAGCCCCTGAATCATAAGGGTAGCCCTTTTTTGCTACTAGTAAGGAAACCCCAAACTAAAACGGTCGAAAGGGTAACCTAGTTGCTGAGTTCATAAGCCCCCAAAAGTGTACACTTCCAGTTTTATAGTGAGTGATATGACCCCAAGAAGTGTAAAGTGTATCCTCTCAGCTACTAAGTACTACTCAGGAACCCATTCCAGAAGTTAACCCGAAACAGGACCTACGATGGAGACTATCCTTACATCCCCAGGGCTCCTGGGAGGGTCCAGGAGCCCGGGGGATGTAGTACCGTCTTGCTTTGGTTGCTTTCTCCGAAACCCCAAACATCCCTAAACCCTAAGCAAAACCTGAACCCCAAACCCCCAAACCTAAACCCTAAACCCCTAAAGCCCTAAAACCCTAAACCCCTAAAGCCCTAAACCCCTAAAACCTAAAACCCCACAAACCCTTAAAACCCTGAACACCCTAAACCCTAAAACCCTCCACCCTGAACCAAGGCCTACGGATGGTAAGACTAGTCGGGACTCCGGAGTTCATCCCATCCTCGGAAAAAACATCAAACACCAAATTAAGACACATACCATGGAATTTTTGGGGGTCCTGAGGGTTTAGAGTTTAGGGTCCTACTTGTCGGGTATCATGGGGAACTAAAGATTAACCTTTTTGGTTCTATAGGGGTTACGTACTAGGGGGCTGTACTACCCAAAACGGGTTAAAGGTTAAAGGTTACCTAGTCTTCTACTAGGAAACAGTGAAGAGCACATGCAGCGCTATGCTATGGGAGGTTCATAATCCCTTAGACTGTGGTCCTTTTTTTTGGGTTTAGGGTTTAGGGTTTAGGGTTTAGGGTTTAGGGATCCACGGCATGACTTTATGCCGAGGGTCCCAAAAGGCGGCTGGGCTAGGGTTTAGGGCACTCCCCTCAACGTCAAAGTTTACCCAGAGGGTCCAAGTACTCCCTATTATAGGACTTTAGGGCTGTTTTAGGTACCAAAAACCATAAATAGGAGCTACTTGGACCCTTAGGGTTAGGGTTTTGTAGGTTCGGGGCCATCCGTGAATCCCGGACGATTCGTACTCCAAGTACCTGGTATGTTAGATCCCGCAATTAAGGGGCCATGTCTGCAGGTTGCGGGTACCTGTAGTCTCCCTTGAAAACAGCCCAAAGGGTCCTATGTACTGCTACGGGGTTTAGGGTTTAGGGTTTAGGGGATACTTCCCCAAATCATAGTAGCAGTGCCGTATGTAGAAAACCTACTTTCTACTTTATAGGTACTTTGGACCCTTTGGGCAGGACTGGTTGATTGGAGGGGCAGGGGACTTAGTAAGTAGGGTTGTAAGTAGAGGTATAAATGGTACTTATACCTCTACTTATAACCCTACTTCCTAAGTCCCCTGCCCCTCCAAGTAATTAACCAATTTAAAGCGTATAGGGATCCGAATCCAAGACCTCCAAGTCCCTGTCGCGCCTGCGCCGAAGTGCACGCAAGGTCTGCAACATAGCTCTGGGTGGCCGACGCTGCCGCAGCTCGGCCAGTCCAAACTGAGCTGCAGGATTTCAGGGTGTAGAGTTTAGGGTGGGGTTCTTGCTTTTCTGATCTCCAGTTGTTTGTCTTCTTCGAAAAATGTGCGAGGTTCGATGTTCCGGGAATTCAGCGATAAGAGCTGCGAGCCTTGAACCCTGGAGCTTTGAGTCCGTAATCCCAAACCATGAACTCGCAAATCCTGAAAGCTCGAAACCCCAGAGCATGCACTTTCAGGGACTTAGTAAGCAGGGTTCTAAGGAGGGCTACAATTGGGGTAACTCCATTTAGGGTGCTTTTAACTCTACTTATAACCATACTTACTACGTCCCCTGCCCCTCCAAGTAGGGTTTTTAGAGTGCAGCATGCTGCTCCGTGGAATCTGGAAGCGAAACAAACACCCGCATCGGCACGACCCTGCACCCTTAACTTACCTCTGCTTAGTAGGGAATGGAGGAATGGGGTACGATTATAACTACAATTACTCCCATTCTTCCATTCCCTACTAACCAAAGGTAAGTTAACAGACAAACATGGACGCCTGTAACTTGAAGCCGCAAGCCCTGCACCGTAAACCCCACACTAACCCCTTGGCTCTCCATGATATCTTCTGCGTACTTGGAGGATCATGGGACTTATAGTAAGTATGGTCATAAGTACCTTAATTGGGGTTATAAGTAATTATAAATAGAGCTACCATAATTATAACCCTAGTTACTAAGTCCTAATTTTGATCCTTTAAGTAATTCTAAGATGCTCGACGCTGAACCTCCTCAAAGTCCCTCAAACAGATCGCTTGAACCCTTGTGGGTACTGAGGCCTGGAACCTCTAAAACCCCAAAACCCCGCAGCCGCGAAGCCCCAAAAACTGAACCCTAAGAGGCTAAACCCCGAACATCATAGCACCCCTATATAGAGCCCTGAAGGTCACCTTGAAGGTAAACCTTGAATCAACCTGAACGTCACCCTTAAAGCAGCCCTGAAGGATATCCGGATAGTAATTAATTACCCTCAATGGAGTTTAAGGGAACCTAAACCCTAAATGCTTAACGGAAACCCAACTCTCACCCTCAGAGTCACCGAAAGAAGACCTTACAGGAAAAGTCAGACATTAAGTCACCCTAATCTAGGTTCCGCAGAAGCCCCTGAATAATAATCAGGCTACCCTGGTTCCAGTCGGTTTTGAGTCTACTACAGGGGTTTAACAAAAGAAACTCTTAAACTAGGTATCGATTTCAACAGAAAATATATGTTCAGGGCTGTATATCCTATTTGCTGAGTTCATAAGCCCCCACAGGTGTAAACGTTCAGTTTTATAGTGGGTATAAAGTGTATCCACTCAGCTGCTAAGATATATTCAACAACAATGAACATTCAATTTAATCCAGAACCGATACCTAGATACATACATATATATATAGACATAATGTGCATTATATGCTATACCCTTTGCCTAGACGGTACTACCATAATGATATAGGGGCCTTAATAATTGGAATAGGGCTTTGGTAATTACTTATATAATCCTAAACCCTAAACCCTAAACCTTAAGCCCATACATTATAGTACCCTTTTTAGATCCCTTATAGTTACCCTTATAGACCTAATTATTTGAGTAAGCCCATATACCCTCTTAACCCTATAGCCCTACAGTACCTCCCTAAACCTTGAGCCCACATATCAGGGTCGCCCTCTTAGTGTCT
Organism: Symbiodinium sp. CCMP2592; assembly: GCA_905221615.1. Taxonomy (NCBI): domain Eukaryota; class Dinophyceae; order Suessiales; family Symbiodiniaceae; genus Symbiodinium; species Symbiodinium sp. CCMP2592. Next base: position 80,570 of record CAJNDT010005668.1, read on the forward strand.
TTGCTTCAAGCGATCTGCCTCGGCGGCGGGAAGCATTCTTCAGTTTCCTGACAGGCGGCGCTTCGAGACTAAGGCTTACTTACATTTTAGGATTCGGGGTTTAGGGATTTAGGGTTTAGCGATTTAGGGCTTAGGCGTCCGGGTTTAGAGATTTAGGGTTTAGAGTGTAGAGGTTTAGGGTCTAGGGTTTAGAGATTTAGAGTTTAGTGCTTCGAGATTTTGGGTTAAGGGTTTAGGGCTACAGCCCCAGGGGTCCCAAGTGCCTACATGGTAGAATCTTCGGTTTCTATATAAGGAATGACTATTATGATCTGAGGAAGTATCCCCCATAACAGTACCTGGGACCCTTTAGGTACATGCATACATACATACATACATACACACGCACATATAGGGGCATAACGTACATTACATGCTATACCTCGTGTCTGAGCGGTACTACCGCAGGGGGACCAGATATACTGCCAAGACGGCTGGCTCTCCACAGCCACAGTAAGGATGGTCTTTCGTCAGAAGTTCTTAGATGGCAGTTCACCAAGAGCCTCTTGCCAAAGACTCAGGCCTAATATAAGCCCAAAATAAAACCGCAGGCAGCACCAGTTCAAACCCTATTCCAGGATGTCAAGTTGCACACCCTACTAAGCAAAAAACGATAGCAAACCTTTTCTAAATGGGAGTTTTCGAACTTAGGGGACCCTAACATGGTACCCTACATAGTAGGATTATGAGGACACCAAAATAAGGTACCCCCCCCCCCAAATTGTCGGAAGCTCCCACATAAACAAACGATGGAACCCTTCAGTTCAAAATCTGACTAAACTAGGATGCCCGGTAACCTAGGAATCAAAAGGGCTCCCTTTTCGGTAGTATTGGGTAACTTTATAAGGAACCTAGGACTACAAAAAGGGAATAAGGGTAGTACTGGGCATCCTAGTAAAGGGTTGTTTTCATCAGTCGAGGATGGGCTGACCTGCTCATCTTCGACCTCGCCGTGTTGTGCGACGACGGACTCTGCAGGCGTCTGCACCTTGCAGGTTTAAGGGTTTGCTATGAACGGTTCAAACATTTTAGGTCAGCTTTTCTAGGCGTTTCAGATTTAGGCTTTAGGATGGGGGGGGTTAGGAGTTTCGATGTGAAGAAAACGCTCCAAAGCTGAATCTCCCCGTGTGAAGTCCTGTATGAACCCGGTTCTTCTTTTATACTGAGGAATGAAAACCCTGAGATCCCTTCACCCTAAACCCTCAACCCCAACCGCTAAACCCTGAACCCTAAACCCTCAACCCTAACCCCTAAACCCTGAACCCTAAACCCTCAACCCTAAACCGCCCTAAACCCTCAACCCTGACCCCTAAACCCTGAACCCTAAACCCGAAAACCTGAGATGAGGCAACATCGAAGTGAGGCCTCCCTTTGCCTGCGGACCCAGTAGGGGCCTTAAGAAAAAAAATAGGGTTCCTTTAAAGGGTTCCCTTTTACAGGGATCTATATATAGGGGGCCTAATTATAAGGGATCTTGAATATTAGGGGCCTGAATAATTCGCCTCGGCCCCGGCCAAAGCGGTTAGAGGTTTCTTTGCGGATTCCCTATTCCCCACCTCTTCCTCCCTTGAGTCACCCACCTCCAAAACGCGTGCCGCTGACCCCCACCCCTTCAATTTGCTGCCACGTCCTGCGGTGAAATCTCGCCTCATCCAATGGATTTGGGTTTGTGTAGGGCAGTCCCACCCACCCGCTTCCAACCCCTTCTCCCCCCCTCCCCTCTAGGGTTAGGGGTTTGAATCTAATTCCGCGCTTCTATGCTTGCTGGGTTTTAGCGCCTGCGAGATCTCGGCTCAAGAATTCTCTTCAGCAAGGCAACGTTTCACGGATTTTCACGGCCTGCATCGCATGCTTGCCTTAGACAAGCAGCTCCAACCAATTGGGCACATACGTGTGCAGCCGGGCCGAGGCGGGCGACGCGAAGCGTTTAAAACTAGAATGGGGTCTCGGCGTAAAGGCATCCTCAAAAGGGCTACTATAATGGATACTATAAGGCTCTATGTTTTGGGGGCCTTAATCGGTAGAATAGGTTTGGGGGATACATTATAGTGTATTCATGATAAGGAACCCTCCCAAAAAGTATTGGTAATCATTTAGGCCCCTATATCTCGGCAATCCGAGCTGGAGTTCGTGTGACCCAACGCAACCACTGTCCTTCGAACGCCTTTAATTCAGGAATAGACCTTCAATTATTGTAGGACCCCTATTGATTCAGGAATCTACGTTTAAATATTGTAGGATCTCTTAATTCCGGAATACAACTTCAATTAATGTGATTGTAGGATCAGGCAAATGCCTTAAACCCTAATCCGTAAGGATAGTACCCGGACCCTATATATATATATAAATGATATATAAGGATATCTACGGTCTGTTCCTGAATTAAGGCATTTTGGGAAGGTCTGGGATCCTCTTCCTAAACCTTCGAAGAAGACCCTTATGAGGGAACCCTTAAGGGTTTAGGGGTTAGAAGGGTTTACGAGTTTAGGGTTTAAGGTGGTTTAGGGTTTAGGGTTACGGGGTTAAGGGTGTTTGCCAGACCTTGCAGAATTACTGGGCCACAAAAGGCTGCCTGCAACCCCCAACCCACAAAAGAGTAGGTTATGACCCCTGCATCACGTCAGTAGGCATTAATGGATCCACAACCCAGGCTTACGAAGGAGCTTGCACGGTGCAGGCAAAAAGCCTCCAACCATCCCCAGTTGTATCTATTCCCCCTCCTGAAGAATTCTGCAACGTAGGGTTGTCCTGAACCCTACACCCTTATAGGAATCCCTGAAACAACCCATGAGGCAACTCCCCTGGGAACCCCTGGATAAAATCCTTCAAGGAAGCTTCTACTAAAGTTGAAGGCACCCAAACCCTAGTCCCGAGTCCCTAACCCCTAAAAGCCATACTCTAGGTACGTTGCTGGGCCGTGTTCAGAAGCAAAAAGACGCAAACAGTCAGTTTCATGCTGGTTACACTCTCCCACAGAATGTACCCAGTCATCTACGAAGTATTTCAGAGGCCTGAATAATTAGAATAGGGTTTCGGTGTATGTTATACTATAGTTCGTCACAACAAGGAACCCTAAGGAGTACTGTTGTTAGCAGTTACCCCGAGAGCCCAATGCCCCTTAATGAAGGACTATGGCTTATATCATAAGATGACGCCTTGTATAATATAAGCCATATTCCTTCATTAAGGGGTATTGGGCTCTCTGGGTATTTAAGCTCCTATATTACGAAGTAATCTGGAATTGAGGGCCTGCTCCTCCACCATCACGGGGCTATCGTCAGCTCTGTTCGCAGGGTGCGGCGCCGGAGCAGCCTTCGACAGTTCAGGGTTTAGGGGTAAGGCTTCGAAAAGGGACTGAGAGGTTCTTGGTTAAGGATTTCTGAAGCGGGAGTTGAAGGTTCTAGGGGCTTTTAGGGTTCAGGGTCGAGGATGTGAGGTTTACTTAAGTCTAGCTTTTGGTGTGACAGGAGGGTGGGAGTAGGGTTCTATGAGGCTTCGCAAGGATGCTTTGGCCGTTTAGAGTCATAAGGCGCTCGAAGTTAATAAGACTTCGGGTTTCGGGTTTAGGGTTTAGGGTTTAGGGTTTGGGGTTTGGGGTTTAGGGTTTAGGGTTTGGGGTTTAGGGTTTAGGGTTTAGGGTTTGGGGTTTAGGGTTTAGGGTTTCGGGTTTAGGGTTTGGGGTTTGGGGTTTAGGGTTTGGGGTTTGGGGTTTAGGGTTTAGGCTTTGGGGTTCAGGGTTTAGGGTTTGGGGGTTTAGGGGTTTACAGGGTTTGGCTTCAAAGGCTTGTCTGTGGTGCCAATGCCCTGCTGTTGCGACGAATACCTACGATTCAGGGGTGCAGAAGCCCCTGAAGGTACGGTTAGCTTCAAACTTGAAACCCTAGCCGGAAAGCATCTTTTTCGCCCGGTACTTGGGCTAATGTAGGGACCTTCACACTTAGAAAGGAGTTTTGGGGGTTGCATATTGGAATTCTAGTAGAACATACCCCCAAACCCTATTCTAATGATTAAGGCCCCTATAAGGAGAGAATGAAAGAGCAGGCCAGTCACCGTAGCTAGATCGGCAAACACTCTCCGTGACGTGTGGCTTCTGCGCCTCACTGCTGTTAGGGTGAAGAAGAGTGTACTGTAGGAGCCTTAATAGTTCGAACAGGGATTGGGGGGATGGGATGCTACAATTGCAATAGGAACCACCAAACCCTCAAATAATTAAGGCCCCTACAGTCAGTAGAGTTTCGGGGTCGGGGCCCAGGAAATTGGGGGCTAAAGGTTTTCGGCTTGGGTGAGGATTGTCAGGACCAGGGTGCCAACACAACTTCCCAAGGGTCCAAGTACCCCATAATCATATACTCTCCAAAATCCTAACCTACATAACTACTATCCCAAAACAGTACCTGATTATTGGGTCCTTTGGACCCTGAAAATTTCCTGTGAGCCTGATTTGGCAAGCTGTTGACATACTCACGCTGCTGCGTCTCGCTCACATGTGCCTGGCCGCGTGAGGTCTGACTTGAGATCTCAACGTAGGTGCTATTGTAAACTTGGACTGGGCTGTCATGGTCTTATTTTTTCGGATGCTCGTGCGTTCAGGGGCCAGTGTCTACAACATACTCCATACCCCAAGACCGCCGCTAAAGTAAGGAAACCTAAACCCCCCAGACCCTAAGCCCATCAACAGAAAAGGGCACAGTGTGAAGTGGAAGGGCCTCAAAATCCAAAATCCAGCGATCTTGTTCAGGCACATCGCTCACAGGTACCATATCAGGTTCAAAGATGGCTTTAAACAGAGTGGGGAACTTGGTATGAACAACCGTGATAAGGAAATCATGCTGTGTATACTCTTCCTGAAACGGTAGCTCAGTGTATGTTCCTTAACAACGAACCCCCTAACCTCCCTAATATGGTAGCTTAGCCGATGTTCTTAACGGTGCACGCCGTACATCACAAAACCGTATATTGAAGGAAACCTGACCCCGAGGACCCAATAAATTGATAATCCTGTAAGAAGGCCCTAACTTAATCCAGATGAGGGTTAACAGGTTTTGGGTGTAAGATAAGTCTGTAGGGGCAGGACAAAAGGCGTCTAGATTCTCAGCCGGAGCAGAGCCGCAGACTGGCCCGAAAGCCTTCACGTTCCATTTCTTCGAAATAGATCATGCCATCAAAATACGTGAGGATCCTTGGAGTGTGTCCCAGTCGAGCCGTTCGTTCTTGAAGTCTGGTTCCTGGTCCCTGCTCGGCTGTCTGTAAAAATCTGCTTCGATGGGAACTCGCATTTGAGGGCGCGTACGAAAGCTGCACCCCGGTCCGGAGCGGCGTATGTCCGCAACTTCCACGAGAGCTCCCTGATCCGTTGGGCAGCAGTAGCGCAACGGCGTCGACCAGCAGGAGATGCATCGAGGGAAGGCCCTCCAGCCAGATTTGTGTTCCCATGCCCACATGGCGGCAGTGAAAGCGAGCGCGTTGCTACAGAAGCCGGAATCTGAATGTACGAATTACCATACCACTCCTTCTTATGATAGGCGGTGCCATGCCCCTGCCTGAATAGATTCGTTTGCTATTCCTATAAGGCCCATTGATATGATTATATACTGTATCATACACCAAAACCCGGCTCTATCTTGTCGCTCCATTAAACTTTACAATGTCTGGGTAAAGGTAACCAAACCCAACAAGCTCCTATCCCGCTTAACCTTTAAGGTTCAGGGTAGTTCAGGAATTAGGATTTAGGTTTTAGGGCTCGGGGCTTAGGATTTAGGGAATTTAGGGTCGCAGACTCACCTGCGTGAAAGAACCTGTACCTAAACTCTAAACCCCTAAGCCCCTAAACCCTAAAACCCCCCACACCCTAAACCGTTACCTCACGGTCCCCTTCAGGGACCCCTCAAGGGTTCTAGCCAGCAGAGCTTTGGGCTTGGGGGCTCCGGGTTTAAATTTAGGGTTCAGGGTTTAGGGTTTAGGGCGGGCTCGGGGCACTAAACTCTAAATCCCCGATGCAAGCCTGCAAGGGTTTCCAATTCAGTGTAGATCTATTTGTGGATTGGCTCCTTTGTGGCTTGGACCCTATATTAACAAGTTAGAGTAACCAAGAAAGGGCACTACTAAGGACCTACGAAGGATAGGAAAGGTACTGTACGCCCTGAAACCCCCGCAAGCCGCAGGCACCTCTGTGACAACTCTTACTACAGGAAGCCTCACAAAGCTTCAGGGTTTAGGGTTAGGGATTATACTATAACCCCCAAACAACCCTCCACACAAAAGCATAAGCCCCAAACCCAAAACCCTCCCTAAACCCCGCAACCCCTGAATCTCTAAAGCCTGTTGTTATTTCTATTATAAAGGAACCCCTTAGCATCCCTGAACCCTAAACCATTGGCCCTGAACCACAAACCCTAACTCATAAACCCTAAAGCCCTAAACCCTAAAAACATAAACCCTCCAAACCCTACCTGGAGGGTCATACCCTACCCCTGTTTTAGGGTACCTGATTTTATGGCTATGATCTCCTATATAGAAAAGTAGGTACCTTAGATAAAGGGGGTAGGGTATGAGCCTATAAATAAAGCTCCGCGACCTCGATGTCAAGGTCGAAAGTGGTGGATAGCACGGGCATGCTCGCCGACTTTCGCAGGCCGGTGGCCTACGAACTTGGAAGTTTAGGGTTTAGGGGTTTAAAGGGTTTTAGGGTTTAGGGATTTAGGGGTTTGTTTAGGGGTTTAGGGCCTTAGGGGTGTATGGGGTTCAGGGGTTTGGTGTTTGTACAATATAATATATATATATATATACACACACACATGTACATAAACTGTGGAAGAACCGGTTTGGGGGTTAAAGGTTTAGCTAGACCCTTCAGTGCAGAACAGTTTTTGGCGTAACGTCTTTTGTTGTTAGGATCCCGTGTTAAGAGACTAAGGCAACCAACAGCAGCCAAAAAGAGGTACGACAATTTGGGGTCCAGCCCAGGCGGGTTGAAACTTGGAATGCACTTCTTTGAGCATCCAGCAGCTTGGATAGCCTGAAGTCTAGGTAAGTTTACAAAGTTCAGGTACTACATATACTGTCCCAACTTCTGCCGGCGTGCTACTCTTTATCCTTATCATCCTACAGCCAAAGCTGGGAATATCAACAAAACCCCAGACCATATCAAGGACATCAAGATGCAGGGATCACGGACATAAGGAAGACCTCTATATCGAACACCAGTTCAGAACGGAATCCGAGCCTTCAAATCAGGCGGGTGGTTGTCAACATTATGGTCCCTCTTTGGGGTCCTAATTATAATACGGCACCTAAACCCTAAACCCTAAACCCTAAACCCTTAGGGTACCCAAAAAGGGGCCATAATTTTGACCACCACCCTTTCGCTTGGGGAGTCGATTGGTCCTGCTGGGGCTTCTGGCCGGGCTTGCAGAAACCTATAAGGCTCACGGTTTAGGGTTTAGGGTTTAGGGTTTAGGGCACACACATTCAAAGGGTTTAGGGGTTTAGGTTTAGGGTTTAGGGGGGTTTAGGGGTTTAGGCTTTACAGTTTAGGGTTTAGGGGTCTAGGGGTTTAGGGTTTGGGGTTTAGGGTTTCGGGTAAGCCTACCTCCTCCTTGGGCTGATTTTGCAATCCCTATATTCAAAAAACAACAATAGCACGAGCAAAGGAACCCCTTTAAGGTGCAAAGACCCTTAGTTCCACAGGGCTTTGCGAATCGACACAGGACTTTGATATCATGAGGGAGCTAGGGTTTGGAATCGCTGGCCGAGGGTGTAGGTCGTATAAGGGTTTAGGGCAAATTTTTGGTTGGCTCACACCTTGAGTAGTCAACTCCCACCACAGCAGGTGCTGGGAAACCTCGTTTGGTACTCATGGTATTCAGAGTGCATTTGCGTTGAGTTAGTTGTTTAAGTACATTCAAACCCCCGAACCGGGGTTGCCATTAAAATACTACTTCATACTACTATCCAACCGCAAGTACTTCACTACCTCTTAGGTCTGGAAGAAACTCTCACGCGGAGCTTCAGGCTCCGTGAATGCAACTTAGGCTCTAGGTGGCCTCGATTCTTATTCTTCCACACCCGTAAACCCGAAACATCAAGCACTAAAGCGTCATCTCTGAATGCCCCTGAGCCCTAAGCCCCAATCCCCAAATCCGAAACTTCTAAGCCCTAAACCCCTAAACCCTGAACCCTGAAGCCAGCCTCGTCTTCGAGATCATCTACATCAATAAACGTGAAGCGGTAGATGAGGGCTTTGCTCATGGCGGCAAGGACGATGGGTCGAGCTCTTGCTCCGGGGTTGAATCAGCAAATCTGACTGCGGACGGACCGGCGATAACCCTGACTGCGGGGCTGTAGCAATGACTAAGGTGTAAGGGGTATATCCCCAAGGGTCCAAAGGACCCAATAATGAGGTACTCGGTTTTAGGATAGTAGTTATGTAGGTTAGGATTTGGGAGAGCATATGATTATTAGGTACTTGGACCCTTGGGTATTATCATTCATATATATATATATATATATGTATATATATATATACATATATATATATATATATATATATATGTATTTATTATTTGCAGCGGAACTATACTAAGGGTTAAACCTCAAGGCAAAACCCAACGACGGAAATCCCTACTCGATTCTGAAAGCTTAGATCCTAGGATCACCTCTCCAGTTCGAGATGTAATGTACCAGGGTCTACCCAGAGGCTCCATAGTAGTTCCTTTTGAGGGTTACCTCATAGGATTCTATATATGAACCCCCAAAAGGAACTACTATGGAGCCTTAGGGTAGTACTTGCAGGGGCCGGGGACTTAGTAGGTTATTAGTAGAGTTATAAGTACGCTGCACAACTGCTAGACAACAGCCCTGAACGTAGCCCTAAACTACTAGGATCTACTTCTGTGCAAGGTTTTAAGATAAACCCTTTGAAAACCAAGGGACAGGGAAACAACTACAACAAGGAGGTTATGCTAGGTTTAGAAACAAGCTCAGGGCTTAGGTTTTACGGAGCTCACAAACTTTTTACACCCCGTAAAACTATGCCCTGAACCCCAAACCCCTGCCAGGAAGCAAGAGCGGTGTGTAGCAGGACGACTCCTTTGCTTAGCTTCCCGTGAAATCGTTCTGGGGATGTGGGAGGGGGATGGAATACCCTGCAAAGGTCCAAGTGCCTGATATTCATACACGGGTCTGGGTTTTGTGTTTAGGGTTGAGCGTTTCAGGGATTAGGGTTGCCATTTAACGTGGGGTCTTGGAACCAGGGTTGCTTGATGCTTGTGTGGAGGGGGGTGGAGGGGGGTGAGGGGGAGGGGGGCGGGGGGGCGGGGAATATGAGGGTCGTCGTTGATTTCGAAAGCCCTTCCGAAGACATGAACCCTCCAGCCTCAACCACAAACATCGCGTGTCTTCGACTGCACCTGAAGCCTCGAGCCCCGAAACCTATTGAATCGCCTCCTTGAGTCTCTCTCCTTCTAGGATACCCAGTAACCTAAGAATAAAAAGGCCTCTCTTTTGGTATTGGGTAACTTTATAAGGAACCTAGGACTACAAAAAGGGAATAAGGGTACTACTGGGCATCCTAGCCTTGAATATCCGGGCCCCAAGAAAGTTTAAACTTTCGATTATTCTAAGATAGACCAAATACATAAGGCCAAAACGGTTAAAGTTGCCCCCAGTGGCTATCTAAGGATTTGTCCAAGGCACGTAAGCAAAAAATAGGATAGGGATGTCCCACATAAACCCCCTTATAATGAAGCCCAATAAGGTAAGGATATCCTCATAACATGCTTACGCTTATGTGCTTTTCCGGTCCCTAATCCAAGGCACCTCATAAATCGCTTCCAAGTCGAGCGGTGGCGGCTCCACAAACTTCTGGTCCAATTTCAAAGCCTCGGAGGCAAGACTTCCCTACTTGTCGGGTATCATGGGGAACTGAAGGTTAACCTGTTTGGTTATATGGGGATTATATAGGGACTATACTACCCCAAAAAGGTTAAAGGTTACCTACTCTACTACTAGCCCTACAGTTTAGAGCTTAGGACTCAAAGCCTGGCAGGTTTTAGGGTGCGGCGGGGGGAATGTTGAGGCTTCTAAATGGTCCAGGGGTCAGAAAAAGCAGGGGAAGCCTGCCTGAAAGGTCCCTAAAACCCTCGTAGCCCCAGACCCTCAATGCCCAAGACTCTTAGCCCCCTTTAAAAATAGGGATCCTTAGGGGTGTAGGGGGAGGGGGGGTAGGGGGCCTTAAGGCCCATAATAAGGACTAATAAGGCCTATTTACGGAAATATAGTCCCCTACACCCCTCCCCCCTACACCCCTAAGGATCCCTATGACTTTAGGTTTAGGGTTTAAGGTACACCCTACACTCACTGAAAGGATTTCGGGTTACACCGACAAGCCTCGCCAAGCTGCGACAAAGACCTGCACTGCCGGGAGGACACGGTCCGGACGGATGCAACGCACGATGATCAACTTCCTCGGAAATCCGAGAACTGTGGAGACGGCTTTAAGTAGAAGCCATCAGAAAAATGAAGTTCATAAACATCACCCTCGTAAACTTGGGACGGAGGAAAAGCGAACACCTGGAAGTCATCCTCGAACGATGGCTCTACTTGTCAGTGTCTATGATGCAAATGCTATATTTATACAGGGCCTACAAGGGTAGAAGGTTACTCATACCGTACCCTAAACCCTCACCCTTCAATCCCTAATCCCTAAATTCGGACCCCAATATTTGTATCAAATACCCAAAGGGTCCAACTACAGTGGGGTTCCCTTAAGGGTTCCTTTAAGGGTACCATGAGGTTTTAAGGTTTGGGGTTTAAGCATCCATGACCTTGTATAGTGTACTCTTTGGCCTAAAGAAAGTGCCTACATAGGTACTTTACTTGAAAGATCATGGACTTTAGAAAGTATGGTTATAAGTACCGTAATTCGGGTTACAGGTAGTTGTAAGTATAGTTACCCTAATAACAACCCTAGTTACTAAGTCCCATGATCCTCCAAGTAGGGCAAAGGTATATACTATTTCTTTGGGGATCATTCCCTTGAGGCTTCGGGACAAGGAGCCTTAGCTGACAGAATAGGGTTTAGGGCTTAGGGTTAGGGTTTAGGCTGAGGGTTTAAAGCTTAGGTTTAGGGTGTAGGTGGGCCGGGTATCCTCAGCTCCCCTTATGCAGGGCTTTGGTATAGGCTTGGGGGTTTCCTGGACTCTAGAAGGTAGCAGCTTCTTTTGGGTAACTTGGCTTATTGTTAGGATCCTATAAACAGAAACCATTAAGTAACCACACATGCTACATCTAGGGCCCAGGTGAGGGATTACCTGCAATCCGTAGGTAGAGGATAAATCCAATCCGCTGCTCCCGACCCAGTTCGGTGTGCACCAGCCGATCGACCCCCTTCCCTCAACCTCAAGAGCCTAATGTAGGGGCCTTAATAATTAGAATAAGGTTTGGGGGGTATCTTATACTATAATTATATCAGGAACCCCCAAAATAGTGTAGGTAATTATTTAGGCCCTATAGCAATACCCCTGAATGCACCTTCAAACAGCACCCACTGCCCTATCATTCATGGCTCGGTGGTTGTCTGGGAATCGCTTAGGGCAGCAGGTCGAAGGAAGACGGCTTTAGGCTGGAGTCAGGAACTTCGATATGGGTGGTTGTCAATACTAGGGTCCCTCTTCGCGTCCTTGTTATAATACGGCACCTAATGTTTAGGGTACTCAAAAAGGGACCATAATTTTGACAACCACCCATATGAATATAACTACGGTAGGGCCTCGGCGAACCTCTCAACAGCAGCCGCAAACCCCAAAGCCCTGACGCCCGAACTAAACCCTAACCCTATGCCTCCAGGGACCTTATTATGGGGTCCTTAAGGGGTCTGGGGCCCTAACTATGAGGTCCCTGGAGGGATAGAGTAAATCCTACATGCAAAAAAAAACTGTCAACTCAACAGCTTTTTGGTAGAATCGCCCATCAAGCCCTATGACAGGAGCCCTTAAAGTAATCCTTGGTTCTGGAGATGCGAAACTCAAGGGTTCAAGAGCCGAAATCATGGGTGTTAAGTTCCGAAAAACATCCGCAGTTCAGGGTTTCACGGTTTTGGAACTTCGAACCTTACTTCTTGAAATTCCGGTACATGGAACCTCAAAAATCCCTAAACCCTAAACCACTAAACCCAGAACTTTAAGCCCGAAGCCTCAAGGAAAGCCAAGACGAGCGAACCTCAAAAATCCCTAAACCCTAAACCCCAAAACCCGGAACTTTAAACCCGAAACCTCCAGGAAAGCCAAGACCAGCAGCTGAAGCGGATCCAAGCGCTCTTGCCACTCGCCGGGCAGGGCATCTCTCTCTGGCTCTGCCCCGGAGTACCACCTTCGGTTGGGGGTATAGTGAACCCCAGAAAGTTGGAACATGGATTTAGGACGATTAGTGCTGGGATTTCCTTTTCTTTACCTTAAGGGCATGAGGATAATGATGTTCCAACTTTCTGGCTTCTACTGTATAAGGCTTGCTTTGAGGGGTTTGGTTGGGGTTTATGGGTTCCTTTGAAGGGATCTATAAGGGTACTGTAAGAGTTTAGGGTTTAAGGGAATTTAAAACTAGGGTCTCGGGTCTGGGAATTAGAGGGCTTCGCGCTTTGGGCTGATTGTTGCCACTGTCACCAGCTATGGCTGGGCGATAACCAAGACTTAGGCTGTCCAAGACTGGTAACCTATAGCCTTATGACGCCAGTTGCCACCCCCTAAACCCTAAACCGTGCGTGAATTTGTATTCGTTAAAGAAATCACCAGACAGGTTTCAAGGGCTGCTTCGTTAGCGTCTTGAGCGGATAGGGCTCTAAGAGTACAGCGCTTCGGGTGCAGGGGGCAGGATGCCGCATTCTATTCCCCACACTCAGACCTAGAACAGCCCAAATGCAGAACCCGAGACAACAACTGGACCTAAAGTTGAAGCCCGAAGCCCTAACCCAAAGGGTCCAAAGGAGCCAATAATTAGGTACTCGGTTTTGGGATAGTAGTTATGTAGGTTAGGATTTGGGCGAGTATATGATTATTAGGTACTTGGATCCTCGGGGTAACTCTCAAGCCATGATCCCTAAACCCTAAACCCTAAACCCTACTAAACCCTACTAAACCCTAAACCCTAAACCCTAAACCCTACTAAACCCTAAACACTAAACCCTAAACCCTACTAAACCCTACTAAACCCTAAACCCTAAACCCTAAACCCTACTAAATACTAAACCCTAAACACTAAACCCTAAACACTAAACACTAAACCCTAAACCCTAAACCCTAAACCCTACTAAACCCTAAACCCTAAACCCTACTAAACCCTACTAAACCCTAAACCCTAAACCCTAAACCCTAAACCCTACTAAACCCTAAACACTAAACCCTAAACCCTACTAAACCCTACTAAACCCTAAACCCTAAACCCTACTAAACCCTAAACCCTAAACCCTAAACCCTACTAAACCCTACTAAACCCTAAACCCTAAACCCTAAACCCTACTAAACCCTAAACCCTAAACCCTAAACCCTAAACCCTAAACCCTAAACCCTAAACACTAAACACTAAACCCTAAACCGCGTGAGAGCGCGAAAGCCAAGGCACTTCTTCCAGTCACGCAGCGACTGTTCCAGCGACGTCTGGAAGCCTGGACTGGCATAGTGGGTTTAGGGTTTAGTCTTTAGGGTTTAGGGTTCAGGGTTGGCATAGGATGTTGGGGAGTGGATTATACTGTTGATGATATAAATCCTGCATTACCTGAAGGACCCGAAACTGTGGGAATTATGGTATATTCCCTCTTATGCAGGATTTATACCATCAACCGTAGTCTACATGGGGTTTACAGGGTTTATAGTAGAAGCCAGAAAGTTGGAACATCAGACTCCCCATGCCCTTAAGGTAAAGTATAAGGGATCCTAGCACTAATCCTCCTAAAGCCATGTTCCAACTTTCTGGCTTCTACTGTAGGGTACTTAGGGAGCCCTGTGGAGTTGGATTTCCCAGCGGGTGCATGCATACTACTCTATTGGAATTACGCCAAACCCTCCAAAATCTATTAATTCGTTTGAGGAATATACCTTAAATCATATTAGGGATCCTACTATAATTTTATCTTCCTGAATTAACTAAGGGATATTGCAAGGTCCCTAGCTGCGGAGACCCTCCTCTGAACTCGCTAAACCCTTCCCTTTTAAAAGTAGTGTAGGGCTTAGGGCTCAGGTCTAAGGGTAAGGCTAATTTAAAACTAGTTTGCGGGCCTATTGGCAATATAAGGACAGTCAGGGATACTGCTGCTCATTATAATTCTGTGTGTTTGTTTGCGCTTATGGTTTAGGGCCTTGGTTGGAGGTTGCGTTGTGGAATTTCTTTTGCACGGAGGGACTAGGGCTTTGTGGTGCAACATTGGGGGGATGGGGTGTCGGCTTCCGTAAACCCTAAACACTGCTGAAACCACTTCTAACCTTGGTTACAAACTACTAAGTCCCATGTTTCTTGAAGTAGAGCCTCCTTTCCGAAGCCCTGAAATTCTGTTACTACAACCATCAACCCTTCCTGTGGCCCTCACGGTGTAGGGTTTTGGGTTTGTGTACGGTTTAGGGTTTCTCAGCCCTATGAGCCTTAAGCTTGCAAAGACCCCACATCGATCAGGCAGACATCAAAGCTAGGTGGTGCTTTTAGAGCCATTGAAAAATATTAGTAAACAAGATCCTCTTAAGCCCAATAAGGGAAAATATAAAATGTCCCAAAGCCCTACCTAGAAAGCCACGGCCTTTGAAGGACTCGAGCTTGGAGTCAGCCTCGATGATGTTATCCCACATGCTCCTTGGCTTCCCAGAGACTCCTATATCCCTTAATTAAAGAATATTCCTTAAATTATAGTAGGATCCCTTTTATGATTGAAGGAATATTCCTTAATTAAGGGATATTGGAGTCTCTGGGTTGGGGTCTTGGGTGTAGGGTTTCGGAATTAGGGTTTCGAGTTCCGGGTTCAAGGCCTGGTGTTGCGAGTTTCGGGCTTAAGGGGTTTAGGGTTCGGCGGTTCGGGTTTAGTATTTCCGGGCTTTGGTTGAAGGTGTAGGGCTTGAGGGTTGACGGTTGAGGTCATTCTAAAGTTCATTAGACTGGCAGGGCCTTCAATTCAAGGTCTGCCCGTCTTGTCTTGCGTCAAGGCCAATAAAACCTGAACCCCTAGACCGCAAACCCCAAGACCCAGTTCCCACCCAAAAATGAAGGCCGGGGCGCTGGTTGATCCAGTCTGGAGACGGATTGGCGGCTTGTCCGGAACGGTCCTTGTCAGACGGTTCTTGGCACTGCAACGATTAAGACTAACCGTTGAAAGGACACCGCCTACTGCTGCACAACAACTGCTACTGCCATTGCTTGTAATGGTTCTGAAACTGCTGCTGCTACGAAGAAAACATATCTGCCACACTGCTATACTTTAGAAAGGGTCCCCCACCCTGTAATAGTGGTATAATAGGAATATAATGGGTTTAATAGGGCCCTTCTATAATCCTTATAGTCACTATTACAGGGTGGGGGCAGCTTCTAAGCTATACTGCTCATGCTAGCCGGCTTTTGTTGCAATTAGGCCTTGACCCTGGGCATCAAAATAGCCCAAAAGCCTTAAATAGTACGGTCGTTGGGCACAAAAAGCCTTAATGCATGAGCCCTTAGAGCCCTACAACCTATAGATCCCTTTAAAGGACCCCTTTCTAGATCGCTTTAAAGGAACCCTCTGTGGGTCCTTCGAGCCCTAAGGCTATCTGGCTTGCACCAGGGAGATTAAAGCCAGAGGCCCGGAACCCCGCAATCGAAATTTCGGACGACGCAATCTCAGGAGGGGTCTGTGCATAGGCAACCCTCGGGCTCCATGTATCGATACTGTTGATGATGAGAATCCTGCATTACCTTAAGGACCCTGAACTATGGGAATTATGGCATATTCCTTATTATGGGTAGTGCAGGATTTGTATCATCCGCCGTATTTCACCCCAGAGGATCCATATGCACTTCTATCAAGGAATTCGGCCCTAAAGGACCATCCCCATTATGGTTTTGGGGACCTAGTTCCAGAATAGTAGTGTATATGGACCCCCTGGGCACGTACCCTCTCCTTCAATAACCGGACCGAAAAAGTTTAAACTTTCTAAGATAGACCTTATAAGCCCAAAAAGTTTACAGTTCCCCCCAAAGGCTGTTGATAAATACTACAGACTTGGGAGGTACTTCAAGGCCCCAAGCATTTACTAATGGGCTAGTATGTACATGGACCTCACAACTCTAATCCCAATATGAACCCTTAAAGGAACCCTTAAAGGTACATGTAAACCCCAAACCCGAAAACCGGCTTAAAGAAATGGCAGCCGGGACTCAAAGACCTGCCCGCCGAAGAGGAAGAAAGAGAACTCCGTCTCGTTGAGGTCATTGGAATACTTCAAGACTTGCCTGGGGATACTAGGGGTTGCTGGTATGTCTCCTGCATTATCCGTAATAAGGAATATACCATAGTTCCCGTAGTTTAAGGGTTTTTAGGTACTGCAGGATTCATATCATCAACAGGAGGAGTTCGGTGCTTGGGGTTTAGTGGGTGAACTGGCTCTGTGGGTTTGGGGTTGCCCGAGCTTCAGTTGCTTCGCTTGAGGGCCTAGGATTTGATGCTCAGGATTGAGGATAGGCTTACCTGGAGTAACCACGGTGCCAGAAACAAGTGGGCATGTGACGGTGTTTTACGGTCATATCCGTTAAAGTTTGACTGGTTATTCTAGGTAGCCTCAACCCTCAACAGTACATCCTAAACGCAGAAAGCCGAAAAAAACAACATTGGAGTCAACAAAAGGCTTCCCTCGCGGAATCTACCGCAGGGCCCAGCTATCAATAAAAAGACGCCATCAGCTCTTCAGCCCCACACCCTAAACTCCTGGGCTTAACATTTTCATGTCCTGTGAGAGGTCCCGCTCGGCAAAAGCACACAAACCCCCAAGAGTAACACAATCAAACACAAATAAAAGTCTGGAAATTGACCTGAGGCCACCTTGTCCCCAAACCCTAAAAAGACTTATGATAGGGTTTAGGGTTTTGGGTTGGGGGGGGTTAGGGTTTCGGGTTATGTCAGAATCTTACAACCACACCCAAAACGCTAAACACTAATTCAACCCTAAACCCTTCAAGGAACCCAAAACCAGTCTTTGAGAAGGCAGGGCACGCGCACAGGTGCAGGGACAAGAGCAGCTTGTGCCTCTCGAAGATCGCGCGGCAGCCGTACCTTGGTTTGGGCGGGGGTAGCGTTTAGAACCCAGGTCTAGGGTTTATGTTTACCTTAACCCTGAAGAACCTACCTTTTTTAAGGACTTATATAAGGAAATCATAACAGGAAACCATAAAAAGGTAGGTTCTTCAGGGTTAAGGTAGAGTCTAGTATCCAGGGTCTAGGGCTTGGGAATGAGGACTCAAGGGTTGGTTGCTTAGGGTTTTTTGGCTTTAACTCTGAAGAACCTACCTGGTTGAGGGTTCCTTGTTATGATTTCCTTATATAAGCCCTGAAAGAGGCAGGTTCTTCGGGGTTTAGCCTTAAACCCCTAAACCACGAACCCTAACTTTGTAAGGTGTAGGGCTGGAAGTATTAAGGCTCCAATTATGGAAGAAGGGCTAGAGCTTGGTTAAGGTTTCGAGTTTAGGGTTTAGTGCGAGGATCGGGGCCTAGTCTCAGGAAGATAGCTGGTAGTCTACATAAAGGATGGTGGCACGTAGTAAAAAAGGGCTAATATCAATCAGGACAACCATATTTATAACTACTTATAGCCCCAGTTTATTAAGGTACTGATAAGCATACTTACTAAGTCCCATGGTCCTCCAAGCACGAAACCAAGGCAGATGCTGCTTCTGACCGGCTCCATCTTTGACGATGGCACGGGCTTTACGGTGTTATCGCCCGATTCAACACACTTTGCAGGGTTCTTGTTCCAAAGGACAAGCCCGACCCGAAACCACATTAATTTCAAAACGGTGTATAAAATACTCCGCTGGCCAGGCCACGTAAATCACACTTTTCGGTACTCCGCTACTCCCCAAGACGTCTTAAGACGAGACAGATCCAGTAGTTCAAAACTTTTTGGTTCTCCCGATGTATGCAGATAGAACCCTATAATCCCATTCTACAGCCCTGTAATCCCTCTATCAAGCCCCGTTGAGTCTAAGTCGGCAAAAAGTCCTCACCTGGACCCTATATATTCGTCCTTTTCAGGGTTCCTGACTATGACTTCGTTATGTACGTCCTTAAAAGTGTGTGTTATTAAGGGTAAAGGGTTTGGGGTTCGTAAGACCTTGACAAAGTAGGTGCTTAAGGGTCCATGTATCCACATAGTATATACTTTGGCCTTAAAGTAGTCCGTATTTAAATACTTTAGGGCCAGATCATCTACTGTTTGGGTACATGGACCCTTGAACCCTAAACTTTAATGGTACCCTTATAAAAACCCTTAAAGGAACCCCTTAAAGGGCACATGCACCCTTAGGGATAGCCTAAACAAGTCTTTTCAAGAGGCTTGTAGACCGCCAGGGCGTGGAAAGCGTTGAGGTCTTCGATGCGCTCTTCCACACCTCGGGTTTAGGGAGTTTAAGGGATTTTCGCCGTTTAGCGCTTCTACTGTGGAGTGAGTTTAGGGCTTAATTAGGAAGTTTCAGGCCTTTAGGTTTTAATTAGGGTTTCGTAGGGCCCCTTACAAAGGGTTACGGTTTGGGACTTGGCTGAGCGACTATAGACGATTATAGCTGCTACTTGTTTTTTTTGTTTTTGGGTGCATCGCGCGCTCTTGTTTTTTTGCTTGGGGGCTTTGTGACTTGCTTCGGGGGGTGGGCGGTTGGGGCAGAGGGTATAGGATTGTTGAGAGGGGTTAGGGATCAGGATTACAAGCTCTAAGGAATCATCGGATTGGGATTTAGAAGCTTACCTCGGGCTTACGGTTTAGGGAACCGGCCATCCTGGCTTTCAAAGCTGTCGACCTAAGATCCATCTGCTCTGCATTGAGAAATCACAAAAGACCTTGCAACCTCAGCACTTTCGGAAAGCTAACAAGTGGTCCTCATTCAATATAGCCTTTAGCTGATACGACCAAGCCTCCAAAACCTCATCCCTACACGCCAAGAATGTGCCCTGAAATCTTTTTAAACAAGTCCTTGAGCCCCAGAACCCCCCACCCTCCCCAAGTAAAAAATCAACACCTCAAAACCGGTTAAGGGTTTAGGGCTTAGAGGGTTTAGGGCTTGGGGCCCAGAGGGGGCCTCCAACCGAGATTTTCTTCTCCGCGCTCTTCTCGATGCTCTGAATGTAAAGGAGCTCGTAGGCTGCCAGAGCGAACCTGATTTTCATGGGGCTAGTCGGCTGTTGCAAGCGTTCTACCGGGGGCAACGTGAAGTATTTTAGATTTAGAATTCGTGACGGGGATTTAGGACTAAAAATGGGGCTTAGTGGCTTCATTCGGGTATGGATGATGAGCCCATGATTGCCGGGGCCCTGTGAATCAAAAAATCCCTCAACTCTGAACTAAGCACACTGAACCCAGCACGCTTTACTTTCAACTCTTACTCATCACTAAGCTTTAAAAACTCTTGAAAGAACCTTTCCAGGACTCCAGGAAAGGGCCTAGGGTTTGCAGGATTCAAGTTTGGGCTTCGTGATTTAAGGATTAGAACGGTTTAGGGCTAGAGCTCAGGGCTCAATGGGACTTTGTCGAGTTAGGGTTGGGTTTAGGACCACGGCTTTGCTGCGTTTACACGTTCATCGAACCACTACAGGATGCACAGGGCCCTCTAAACGCTAAACCCTTAAACCTTTACACCCCTAAACCCGTAATCCCGAAGCCCCTAGCACCCTCTATACAACTAATATAGGGGCCTCAATAATTAGAATAGGGTTTTGGGGCCCACTATATTAAGGAACCCCCAAGATAGTATTGGTAATTCTGAAGGCCCCTACTTATTTATGGTACTCTTATAGATCCCTTGTTGCTTCCCTTATAGACCCCTTTAAAGGAACTTTAGGAACTTCATTGGCCCCTATACTGACCATCACCAAAGCATGGTCTGGCGGCTGGTACATCGGATCGATGGCCACGAGATCGTTTAGTACCTCAGGGTTTAGGGTGTAGGGTTTAGGGTCCCGGACCTTCGAAAATCCTATTGAATAAGGCACATACCTTAAACCACCTTAGGGATCCTTACAACTTAGTTTATAACTTATAAGGTATACTCCTTGATTAAGGGGTTAAAAAATTGATTAAGGGGTTAAAAAAGGTCTGGGCTGTTCCTTGAAAGCTTTCCTTGAGGTTTGGAGGCTTACGCTTTATAGGGCTCAGAGCGGCTTACAGTTTCGGGCGTATGAACTTATGGGTTCATAGTGGCTTATAGCCCAGAGGGTCCAAGTACTCCCTATCATAGCTTATTAGGTACCAAAAACCATAAAGAGGGACTACTTGGACCCTTAGGGTAGGGTTTATAGGGTTTAGGGAGTATACCCCAAGGGTCCAAAGGACCCAATAATTGGGTACTCGGTTTTAGGATAGTAGTTATGTAGGTTAAGATTTTGGAGAGTATACGATTATTAGGTACTTGGACCCTTGGGGATAGGGCTTATAAGTATCGAGCAGGGTTTGGGCCTTAAAGCCTGCAGGAGTGGGGATTCCGTGCGAAGGATGACTAGGATACCCAGTAACCTAAGAATAAAAAGACTACTAGGGTTCCTTTAAAGGGGTCCTTTAAAAAGGCTACTATAAGGGATCTATAAGGGTACCAGAATATACTAGGATACCCAGTAACCTAAGAATAAAAAGGCCTCTCTTTTTGGTATTGGGTAACGTTATAAGGAACCTAGGACTACAAAAAGGGAATAAGGGTACTACTGGGCACCCTAGATGATGTAGAGGCACTGGAATTTAGGGGTTTAGGGGGTTTGGACGTTTAGGGCTGAGGGTCTTAGCCCTAACACTCCCGGACCCTCGTAGTGAGATCCCAAACCTTAGCCCCCAAAGCCCAAACCCTCCCCCAGAAAGCCCATGACCCCCTTGGGAATTAGGCTTTAGTGCTTAGAGGCTTAGAGCCGACAGTAGTAGTGGCTATATCGAGACAGCCCTGCGCTTGCCAGGCTGGTGGTGGGTCCTCCAGACACGCAATCGCGTGCAGTGCGCTCGTGTTCGCGCCGCAAAGCATCTCGCTTCTGTTCGTCGAAGCATTGCCCCTCCGGATTCTAGCGACGACGGCATCGGGTGTGCCTGTCAAGGTAGGCCACCTGCCATTGCCGCCAACCTGAGCAACACTCATTCACACCTATATACTCCACTCGCCTACAATACTATATACTACCCTGAACCCCGACTTGGACCCTGCAAAGCCTATGCTTCGGGCGGTCATCATCACTATCAGTTCAGTGTATAAGTCCTTTAGGTTATATGGGGTTAAGGAATACCATATCATTGAGCACTTCGGGAGGGATTCTTTCAACCCGAACCTAACAAGCCCAAACCCTACCGAAAAAGAACCGCAGTGAAGACTATACTTTCAGGGTCCATTTATCCAAATAGTAGAATCTTTGGGCCCAAAGTACGTTGTTATGGACTATTTTTAAGGATACTATAGGCAGACCACCAGACCAGAACCACAAAGTCCGAAGACCCCAAACCACCAAAAACAGTAGAGTAAGCCTTGAAAAGGTAGCCTTCAATGGACCCTACACCCAAAGCACTACAAGGTTTGGGGTTATAAACCTTGAACCCTGAACGCGGACCTATAAACCTTGAACCCCGCATGTGGTGCTAAATCGCGAAGAGGAACCCCTGAGACAGACCCTTGAAAAAAGGAACCCTTGACAGGAACTCTTCCAAGGGCCCCAGCGTAATCCCTTTCAGATCAAGCCCTAGTACAAGCTTTACACCCTACACAACCTAATCCTCAAAAGCCTAAACCCTATAAACCCTAAACAACCTAACCCTAAAAGACCGTTGGAGTGTGTAACATCCCTTCGCAGCTTTCTCTGCGAGCTGCGAAGTACAACACCGCCGAGCGCAGACCAGCAGGACGATAGTTCTCCTTAGCGGCAAACTGGGGTTCCTTCAGGGCTCTACAAAGGGCGGCTGCAAGCATACCATAGTGCTCACGTAAGGGTTCTATAAGCATTCTCAACAAAGGGCTTCTACAGTGTGGTTGGGGTCCATACTGTAGTGTCTAAGGCTGTAGAGCTTCTGCTTCTAGGATACCCAGTAACCTAAGAATATGGTATTGGGTAACTTTATAAGGAACCTAGGACTACAAAAAGGGAATAAGGGTACTACTGGGCATCCCAGGAGTGCTTCTCTCAGCCTCTTCCTCGGCCTCTTTGCTTCCTCCCTTGCTGCCTTTACGTCCCACTATGGGCTATTAGACCCTAAAGGTCCCTATTAGGACCTTATCAAGGGTAGATTAAGGTACCCATAAGGTCTAATAACCCATAGTGGTCTGTGAAGGCAGCTGCAGATTCAGATGCAACGGCATCTGCTTCGAGGGAGGGGTTCCCCCCATAAAAGCTGTGTTTCGGCAGGCCTTCGGTGTCATGGAGACTTAGACACTTGCCAATCCAGTAGTAGCGTTTTAGGTCCCAATTACGACCTTAGCTGCATATACCCTGCCTTTTTTAAGGACTCATATAAGGAAATCATAATCGGGAACCCTGAGAATATAGGTTCCTTCTGTTGATGGACAAAATCCTGCATTACCCCTTACAAGGAATATACCATAGTTCCCATAGTTTAGAGTCCTTAGGGTCATGCAGGATTTCGTCCATCAACAGTTAGGGTCCAGGTATACTCTGAATGGATTACTGCACCTGCAGCCCTGCTATTTGAGCACTCGGACCCCCCGCCTAGGCGGTCTGGGACAAGGAATAAAACCCACAGGGATTCCGTTCCCCTGAAGGCTATCTCAAAGAGAATTTGGGCTTGCTGCGTTAGGAATTGCTATCATGATCCGGGGAAGAATCCCCCGTAGCAGTATCCCTTAGATCCCTTGAAGGAACCCTTAAAGGGACCCCTATAGATCCCTATTACAGGAAACCCTTAAAGTATCCTTTGGCTATGTAAGGCAGCAGCACCGGCCAGAGTTGCTCCGAGACCTGAACCCTCAAACACCCTGCCCTGAGGCTCCTAAGAGGGTTGTAGGGCCCCCAAAAAAGCACCTAAGCACAACTTAGGATAGGGATGTCCCATATAACCCCCCCCATAATGAAGCCCCAAAGCGTAGGCATATCCCTGTAAAATGCTCATGCTTCTGTGCTTTTTGGGTCTCTAGAGGGTTTGGGCTTTGCGGGGGCGAAGGTTTGGGATCTCACTACGAGGGTCCGGGAGCATTAGGGTGAAGAGTCAGAAACCAGGACTTTCGTTACTAGGATACCCAGTAACCTAAGAATAAAAAGGCCTCTCTTTTTGGTATTGGGTAACTTTATCAGGAACCTAGGACTACAAAAAGGGAATAAGGGTACTACTGGGCATCCTAGGTTACCTTCAAGCTAGACGAAGCCTTGCTGTTGAGGCTCTCTGGCTGCATCGATCTTGATCATGGTCCTTGCCGGGCTTGTGGGGGGTCACAGACATGAGGCCTTTGAGATTCTGGCTTGGCTTCGGGGTTTGGGGCGAAGAGCTTCGAGGTTTTTACGGTTTGGAAGAGTTTAGGGCTCATAGCAGCCCCAATGGTCCAAGGCAGTCCTTGTGATTGGGCTTTAACAAAGGAATACTTGGACCCTCAGGGACCCTGAATGAACTATTTCAATCTGATAAAAGGCGTGTAGAGCTCTAGGATTTCAGAGCTTTGATTTGGAATTTGAGACCGGTTGGAGTGACGAAAGGGGCTCGATCAACGGCCACGGATAACCCGACACCGTGCTCTTCAAGGGAGGGTTTAGGGTGCAGTGTTCAGAATTCACAGCAAAGTCTAGTCTACGGCTTACTCCTATCTTTGTGGGTAATCCGACCTGTCGGAACAGAGACTATGAAATAGTAGGTGGTTGGAAATTTTACTGACGACCCGACAACCCACAAAGCAGTAAAACCGCAGGAAACATTAACATCGCTGCAAGTGACTGCTCGGCAATGGCCACCTGTTCCGTGGTCTGTGTACCTTGGCTTTGCAGGCTTAAGTGGTCTTGTTCAGGATGTATAGGAAAGTCTGGTCTCGGGCTTACTCCTATGCTTGTGGATATGTGCCTTGTAGAAAGAGAGACCACAACATAGCACGTAATGATGACCCCATAAACCCCAAAGCATTGCTTTGGAAGGTCTTGAGCTGGAGCTTTGAATGGGGCGGCTTCCCCGGATCACGGTTCAGGGCTTAGGGTTTAGGTTTTAGTTCTGGACAACCAACTGCGCTGTCTCGAAAATCTGGGAACAACCCATGAAGGTAGTGCGTAGGCTAGACGTAAGGCTGAATGTGGAGCAACCCCATTCAAGGTACCGCTGACCCGAACAAGTTATAGCGTAATTACTATATCTCAAAGACCCTCCAAGAACCAGTCACCCTAAACCCTAAATCCTAAACCCTAACCCTAAATCCTAAACCCTACCCACCTACTACCCTAAAGTTCCTGGGTCCTCGTAGTGAGATCCCAATCCTTTGCTCCCAAAACTCCAAGCCTCACCCAGAAAGCCCAGGATCCTCGTAGGAGCCTTACCTATAGTCCTTGGGCCTTTATTAGGGTTCTATAAGGGTTCCTTTAAAGGGATCTATAGGGGATCTATACTATAAAGGGTACTATAAAGGGTTTAGGGTTAGGGTTAATGTAGGAACCTGATTAAGAAATCTTGGGCCTTGGGCCTTTATTAGGGTTCCTTATGTGAATCCTACTCTTTTGGGGCTCTAGGCCCGGGGTTTCTTAACCTACATGAGTCTCCATTGTAGTCCGTTTTGGTTTAGCAAATGGGACTTTCCGAAAATAGGGGACCCGAATATGGTACCCTAAATAGTAGGATCCTTATTATAAGGACCCCAAAATAAGGTACCCCTAATTTTCGGAAACTCCCAAATTTTGCCAGAACCATACCTAGACCCCGGAAGTTGTTTTCATTCGGTTTATAGGGTCTAGTAAGCTTAGGGTAAGTACCTGGTTTCGGATAGCGCTAGACCCCAAACCCTAAACAACAAAGCACAACAAGCCTAAACTCCAAACAACCCTAAACCAGCCTATATAAATAAACTCAAAACACTAAACCACAAAGCACCCTAAGAAACCCTAAACCCTAAACAATCCTAAACTCTAAACACTAAACCCCGAACTATGCCGAAAGGCTGATCACCTTGGACTCCTGCAGCGTGTCGATCAAGCTCAGGTCGTCCAGGAGGGAGCCCTCGAGGCAGATCGCAACAGAATTTGGAAGGTAGTACTATTATTATTGTTATTATTGTTATTATTATTATTATTAGTAGTAGTAGTAGTAGCAGTAGTAGTAGTAGTAGTAGTAGTAGTAGTAGTAGTAGTAGTAGTAGTACTGCCTAACAATAGAACTAGTTAGCAATAGCTATAGTGACCGCAATAGTAACAGAAAAAGTCACAGCCATAGTCACAGGACTTGTAATTCTAACTGACAGTCATTACGACACTTGTAGTCGTAATCGTAGCAGAAATACCAAGGGCGGTAGAAGTCGTGAACTGCCAACATGAACTGGAAAACACAAGCAAATTCAGAGCTGAGGGGCTCTGGGCTAAGGGTTTCGAGGCACAGTGAACAAAGGTATGGGGTTGATGGGATCCGGGGTTGAGGGCTTAGGCTTTGACCTCACCGTACCTACTGGTATCCGTGCCTCCTTACCTTAGATTGCGGATTGTAGGACCCTAAATCCCAGCAGAAAACTGGGTTATGCCCCCCCAAGAAAAAGTGGCCACATGCTAGGGATGGAGGTGCGCCACTAAGCCACGGGCCTTACAGAGCGACATCCCAAGTTTTGAACTCTGAACTGCCCCACTACAGGGAACTCCAGAAAGTTGGAATATGGTTTCAGGGTAGGATACCCTATAATTTACCATAAAGGGGTTACGATAATGATATTCCAACTTTCTGGCTTCTACTGTAAGACTCTAAAACTTAAGGTTTAGGGTAATTATGGGCCTCTGCAGGGTTTAGGGCTATGAGTTTAGGGTTTAGGGCTTAGGGCCTTTAAAGGGCTTAGGGTTATGAGTTTAGGGTTTAGGGCTTAGGGCCTTTAAAGGGCTTAGGGTTATGAGTTTAGGGTTTAGGGTTTAGGAGTTAGGGTTATACCCCAAACGCAACCCACTTGTGCCAGAAGCCTTTTCTGCTGCTCTAAAACCCCAAGCCCTACGATGTGGGGTGCGGGTGACTGAGAACCACATCCCAAAGCTACAGCTGCAAGGGCCCAAGCACCAAGAAACGGAATCCCGCTATATAATGATACATGGGAGTTTCTGAAAATAGGGGACCCTAATATAGTACTCTGAATAGTAGAATCCCAATTACAAGGACCACCAAAATGTGGCACCCCCCTTTTTCGGAAACTCCCACATAGGGACGACAAGGGGCAGTCATGCAAGCCCCAAACCCTAAACCATAAACCCAAATCCTAAACCCTACTACATCGGCCTTCGTCTCAGCAAGAAGACGCAGAATGTCGTTCTCGAGCTCCACCAACCGGTTTCTGCCTTGCGCGAATTTCTGAGTTGGGATTTTCTGAAGTTGGAGGTTTGAGGGGTTCATGGCTCTGGGCAGTGGGATTGTGCCGTTAGGGTTTGCTGACATTTAGTGAGCTTAGTTTTGGTGCCATTTGAGGGCTAGGATGGTTGAAGGTATCGGGGGGGGGTGGGGGCTTTTTGGCTTCCGGTTCGGTACTGGTTGAAATGCGTCGGCAAGCTGAAAGTATATAGTGTTTGGGAACTGAGGGCTTAGGTGTTCGGGCTTTGTCCTTGAAGAAAGCTCTGCGGGCAGGCCTGATGATTTTGCCTGATATTCTGATTCTGCCCCTAAGCAAACATCCGTTGCCATTGGTAGCCGATCTGACCTAACCCCCAAGCCCTAAGCTCGAACAAGCAAAACCCCAACTCAAACTTTGAAGGTACTCAGCCCAAGACTCCAAATCCTGGAAAACATGTTCCTGGCCTTTTGCAACTTGGAAGACCAGCTTGTTCTTCTCGTCCTTGCGCAGTTTATGGAGCTGGATTCATGCTTCAAGATCGAGGGCCAAATTTTGGGATCAGAAACCTGCGGTATTACATTGGGGTGCAGGGGTTTGAGAATGTGTAGGGCTCGGTGTGGCCCCTACATCCTTGCTCAAAGAGCATGGCTGGCTGTATGATGGCCTTGCTGTGGGGTTTACGGTGCCCTCCCTCCTCCCCTTCCAAACCCCTAAACCTTAAACCCCTAAACCCCTAAACCCCTAAACCCCTAAACCCTAAACCCCTAAACACTAAATAAAGAAGAAACCTTAACTGCCTCAACTGATGAAGGACTACTCCTGGGTGTCCGGTCTAAGGACCTTAGAACTAAGGATACGGGAGTTTCCGAAAATAGGGGTACCGTACTTTGGGGGTCCTGATAATAAGGATCCTACTATTTAGGGTACTATGTTAGGGTCCCCTACTTTCGGAAACTCCCATACTGAGGGGCGAAGGCTTTCCCAGAGAGCCCAGCACCTCTCAATTCAGGAAGACTTCTGAGACCATCGAACCCAGACCTTCCAACTTCCAACATGCCTTAATTAAGGAATATGGGATTTTCCGAAAATTAGGGGTACCTTGGGGTCCTCATAATAAGGATCCTATTATTTGGGTACTATTATATTAGGGTCCCCTATTTTCGGAAACTCCCATATACCATGAACTATAATAGGATCCCCAATAACATTTAAGGTTCATAATTTTGGAATGTCTACGAAGGAACCCCGATGCATCCCGCATCTGAAGGCTTGAGGAGGCTTCGCGGCTGGGTGAGGATTCTTTGAATCCTGCTCAATCACGAATCAAGATCCCGCCGTTCTGACCCCCTACACCCTAAGATCCTGCCGTTATGATCTTTAGGCAGGTGGCAGGGTGCTTCAGCAATCAAGCACCGACCCACAAACCTTAAACACCCAAACCCTAAACCATGAATCGCTACCGGCGACCCGCAAGGACCCCCTTAAAGTAGAAGCCAAAAAGTTGGAAACCCACAGACTCAATCCTTAAGAGCAATATGTATAGGGAATGTCTGCGCTATTTGGCCTCACTCCGGTTTCCAACTTTCTGGGGATTACTGTAGTAGGAGTGCTACATCCCTACTAGGCACCCGCAACCGGCAGTATCCTCGCACTTCTGCCTGGACTACATTTACCTTTGGGACCTACATGGGGTTTTAGTACACCAGGCAAGTTAAAGGTTATACCTGGTTATAAATTACTACCCCAAACACTCAGCCCTAAACTTTTAATCCTCCAACCTACCTAGACCCCCCAGCTACCCTTTATTGTAGCCCAGAATTACCTCCTAATGAGAAATATCAGAGCCCTTTAAAGGGTACCTGGGGGGTCCTGGTAAACCCCAAACCCACAGCAAAAGCCTAAACCCTAAACCCCTAAACCCCTAAACCCTAAGTTGCAACAGAGGTTTGAGCTTGGCAGCTCAGGCTTGAGCTTCGAACTTACGCTGCGGATCCTTCTTTTCAGTCAAGAGTGCCAGATGGGAGCTTCCGAGAATTAAGGGCACCTTTAAGGGTTCCTTAAAGGGATCTATAAGGGTTCTATATAGGGTTTAGGGTTTGGGGTTTAGAGTTTCCGAAAAATTACGGGTACCTGATTTTGGGGGTCCTTATAATAAGGATCCTATAATTTAGGGTACTCTATTAGGGTCCCCTAGAATTAAGGGTACCTTATTTTGGGGTCCTTATAAATACGGATCCTATTATTTAGGGTACTCTATTAGGGTCCCCTATTTTTTGAACCCTACATGGACTTGGAAAACCTCCGCATCCTTCTGGCTGCCAGTCTGTTTGAGGTTTACCTTAAACTTAGGGTCTATAGGGTTTCACTCTAAACTTAGGGTTTGCGGTTTGTTTTGACATGTTACATGGCACTTAGGGTTTCGGGTTTAGGGTCTAGGGTAGGGAGGTTTCAGGGATGCGGGTCTCCGGCTTGGGGCTTCGACCCTGTCCCACCTCCAAGCGCGAGTCTTCGCTTCGAACAATCACCCCCAGAAGCCTCAGAGGGAGTCACGGTGTTCGTGATTGGGGTGTGGGCCGGTGTGGGTTTAGGGTTTAGGGCTTAGGGTTTTGGGGATTAGGATTCACAGAGGTTCGGGTTTAGGCTTCGGCTTGGGCTTGCTATGTTCCGTACAAGAACGCAGATGCTGGTGCTCTAAGTCCAAGTACACTTCTCCGGTACTTAGATGCTGAGGGTCAGCTACAAATAGCAGCTAAATACCCCTGAGTGATTCAGTTCGGTGCAGGACCCAATCTCGTCACGAACTGACGAACACTGTAACTTCCGTTCCTCGGCAACATAGACTCTGAGTTGCAATACATTTTTGTAGCTCACCTAGATCGTGACAATGGCCCCATTCCACCAGAACAGTTTAGGTGGGTAGGTCGCGCGTCAGTTCCGAAACATTTGCACGAGGATCCACGAAAGAGCCCAAACTCAGCAGACATATACCTGCCGGCTAGAGGACACCCCCGCCCCCCCCAAGCAGAAATCCCCTGCCCTAAACCCTGACTGCAGTTGCAAATTTAGCGCCAGGGGGTGACAAACCACTGAAACCCAAACCAGAAAACCCTAAACCGAAACCCAAACTACAACCTGAACCCTTAACCAGACAACCCCGGAACCGACACCCGAAATCACAAAAAAAACACGCCCCCAAGGCTACATATGCCTATACAGTGTGTGCATACTTGTCCCTGAAGTACCGAAAATTGGAACCGCCGTATGGCCTGACTATATATCATACATGTATATGGGTGGTTGTCAAAATTATGGCCCCTTTTTGGGTCCCGAATATAATACGGCACCTAAGGCCAAAAGGGACCATAATCTTGACAACTTCCCATATATATATATATATATATATATACATACCTGGATCTTTGGAAACTCAAAGAGTTTGTGCAAAGAGGCTGGTTGGTAAGGCCATCCAGGACCACGATGAAATTCACCTGGGTGTGGAGGCTGACAGGGTGTCAAAAGGGTTCCAGAGCATTTCATGAAGACACCTAAAACCTGTCTTGAGCATACACAGACACATCGACAACCCTTAACAGTAGACACCCAACTACGCCCCCACTGCAGCCTAGATGCCCACGATCAAGAACCATAAGGGCTCCACTAAAGGGTACTTGGGTGTTACGTTCTTTGATGGAATACGTCCTGCTGCAGCATGAGACCTTGCAGCCTTCCCAAAGGACCCATGTACCCAAATAGTATATACTTTGCCCCCCAAAGTACCAATATAGGGACTACCTTAAGGTTTAAGTATCTACTATATGGGAGTTTCCGAAAATAGGGGGACCCTAATATAGTACCCCAAATAGTAGGATCCTTACAATAGGGACCCAAATAAGGTACCCCTAATTTTCGGAAAGTCCCATATGGATACATGGAGCCTTTGGGCTTGGGGTTAGGGCTCGAAGCTTCCTGGCTGTCGGCCCACACCCTAAAGGGAACTCCAGATTGTTGGAATATGGTTTCAGGGTAGGATACCTTATAATTTACCATAAAGGGTTTAGGATAATCATATTCCAACTTTCTGGCTTTTACTGTAAACCAAAAAGCCCGACAGGACCAGTGCCCTTTCATGGAGCTCTTATCGTCCTTAATAGTGAGAGTTGAGGGATCCGAACGGCTCAGGTGTTGTAAATGGTTACAAGAAGGTGCCCTGGGCATCACCTGCCGGACTGCCGAGGCTTGCTAAGACAATATACCCAGAGGGTGCAAGTACTCCCTATTATAGGACTTTAGGGCCTTTTTAGGTACCAAAAACCAGAAATAGGGACTACTTGGACCCTTAGGGATAGGGGCCTTATTAGTTAGAACAGGGTTCTGTAGTCCATTATACTATAACTCTCATAAGGAACGCCAAAAAGAGAGCATAGGTGAATACTTAGGCCCCGATATTAAGAGCCCTTCTCCGT
Source organism: Symbiodinium sp. CCMP2592 (assembly GCA_905221615.1). Classification (NCBI taxonomy): domain Eukaryota; class Dinophyceae; order Suessiales; family Symbiodiniaceae; genus Symbiodinium; species Symbiodinium sp. CCMP2592. The sequence continues at coordinate 111,736 of CAJNDT010005668.1, forward strand.
CCGTCAGGTTAAGAGCCTTGTTACTCAACCCTGGAACCACCAATCCTTAAGCTCTACCTGGACCCCGAAAGTATGTAGAATCATGGCCTTTTATAGGTTTTGGGCTATTGTTTTACCTACTTCGGGGGTTTAGGTAGACTCCAAACTTTAAACCCTGAAACCTCAAAGCTAATCCCGATGCCCCCATCGACCTTGTTCTTGAAGTCTTGGGTCCTTAAGGGGTCAATATAGGGCCTTAACTGTAAGGTCCCTGGAAGGATAGCCCTAAACCCCAGCCGAAATTAGGGGGGGGGGTTAGGCCCGCTTCAGACGGACCCCTGCAGTGTCAGCCCAGTCACTGACTTACCTTAGGTTAGTAGGGAATGGAGGAATGGGGTACAACTATAACTACCCAGAGAGCCCAATACCCGTTAATTAAGGAATTTGGCTCAAATTATATAGGGCTCCATACTATGATTTAAGCTATATTCCTTAATTTATGATTTAAGCTATATTCCTTAATTAAGGGGTATTGGGCTCTCTGGGTATTCTTCCATTCCCTGCTAACCAAAGGCAAGCTGAGGGCTGGCTAGTCCTAAACCGCGGGTTCAGGGTTTAGGGTTTAGGGTTCAGGGTTTAAGTTTTAGGGTTTGGATTCAGAGAACCCTTACGTCCTGCAGACCTGCAGTTTACCTGCAGCCCAAATTATCATACCCCGTGAAGGACTAGACATACAGAAGTCATGATAAGGAAACCTACAAAGGGTAGGGTTTCTATAGTCCTGGTAATTTTGAGGGTTTGCAACAAAGTAAAGCCCTTGCCTCTAAATCCCTGCCTGTCACAGCTTCTTGCAAGCAGTTGGCAATAGTCGTCTTCGTGGAGACTTCGGGCGTGTAGTGCGGATTCGACAGCTTCGTGGTGATGTAGAACCTATACTGAACTTAGAACTTAGGGAATAAAATCACCAAAAATTGAAAATTGCAATTTTAGCTGTTCCTTAGGGATTATAATAACCAAAAACTAAAGCTTATTTTTTCTAAGTATTTTTAGGGAACCTGCAGCTCCCGGGTCGCCGGGGTTCAGGGGACTTTGGGTTTAGGGCTTAGGGTTTAGGGGTTTGGGGGCTTAGGGCTTAGGGGTTTAGGGTGTTAGGGTTTAGGGGTTTTGGGTTCAGGGGCTTAGTGTTTAGGGGTTTGGGGGCCTAGGGCTTAGAAGTTTAGGGTGTTAGGGTTTAGGGGTTTTGGGTTCAGGGGCTTAGTGTTTAGGGGTTTGGGGGCTTAGGGCTTAGAAGTTTAGGGTGTTAGGGTTTAGGGGTTTTGGGTTCAGGGGCTTAGGGTTTAGGGGATTGGGGGCTTAGGGCTTAGAAATTTAGGGTGTTAGGGTTTAGGGGTTCAGGGGCTTAGGGTTTAGGGGATTGGGGGCTTAGGGGTTTAGGGTGTTAGGGTTGGAAGTCTGGACTGATGCCTGAACTTCCGAGTGCCCCTTAATACAGCCCTCATCATCCGTAATAGTGGGCACTATTGCTACAGGGTACTTGGGGGGTGTTGGTGCCCGAGGGCTCCAAAAGACCTTGTGCTTTTGGAAGCTGGCTTGCCCTAAACCCTAAACCCGATAGAAACCCTAAACTAAACCCTAAACCCTGTTTAGGGTTCCAGTTCGAAGTTGAAGGTTCCAGGGTCCGGACACAGGCCTCAGGTGTAGATTCAGAAGGTGGCAGTTTCAGACATGAGAGCACCTTGAAAAAGGGTCCATAGGTCCTGAATGTGACGACCGCCAAATTCCACTGAAACCTGTATACCGTATGCCTAGCTTCAGAAGTTTTTGCGGGGTCTGAAGATTCAAAGCCTTTATGTCAGGAGCAGGAGTGTGAGGAGTTCTCCTGCAAACCAATGCGCGAGCCCAGGTGAACAATGCCGTCCTCCCCGGATGAGATTGATACACAAAAGGCCATCACAACAAAACGGTTTAGAGACAATTGCGAACAAGACATGATGTAATCCAGACGGACGAAGTATCGACAACCTATGTGTACGGCATAACTGTTCTATCCTTACACTTTTGAATATATATCTATATATATATATATATATAGATAGATAGATAGATAGATAGATATACATATGCGCCATCTCCAGCCATGCAGCATGAACTGAGGATTGTAGTCCAGAACATTGTCGCCCACTTTGATGGAGAGACTGCCTCAGGGCATGGTAAGTACACGGCTTCCTGCTATAATAACATACAAAAAGGTTTCTACAGGCTTGTAGTGTAAAGCACTATACTGAAAGGGCGTGTAGCGGCCCAGACATTCCAATTGAGGAATATACCTAAAACCAGAGTAACTATGTAGGATCCCTAATACGACTTAATGGCGTATCTTCCTAAGTTTTTGGGTTTTGGAAGGCCTGAGAGATTAGAGGTCGATGAATTATATTAGGGCCCCAAAAAGGCACATAAGCAAGACTTAGGATAGGGATATCCCATATAAACCCCCTTATAAGGAAGCCCATTATGGTAGGGATATCCCTATAAAATGCGTATGCTTATGTGCTTTTTTGTCCCCTAAAAAAAAAAAGAGCTTGTAGATGCACGGGCTGCCCAGTGGGAACGCGAATTACATGCATGATTCGGAGAAAAGTCGAAGGAGTAGAACCTGTTAAGGGCTGGAGCCCTGGGGATCTAAGGACTCATATATTAAGGCTTTTGGGCTCAAAGACCATATACTATAAGGTTTATGGGCTATTTTGATCCCCAGGGGAGGATGACAGAGTTTGATAGATGTAGCCGAGTGTTGACAACAAGCTAGACGCCATTTGCGTCTTGCGTGACATAGCTACTGCTGATGTTGCAGGCAGCCTCAAAAAAGACACGGTCACTTAGCAAAAATCCTGCCATAGAAGGTAGAACCCCGTGTGTCTGCTTTAAAGTACGCCTGAATTGTCACGAACCAGACTACTACACAGAACCCTATGTGCCTGCATTGAATAAAGTACATAAGAGTTATCACGAATTAAGATTGTCTGCAGCTCATACTGTTCCTGTGTAGAGCGGTTTTGGAGCGCGGACTGCAGGGGGACATGTAACGGTGAGTCACAATTGAGGTGTCATTTAGGGTTGTCCTTACGACAACGGTAACTCCCATACCATGTGTGCCCATAGACGGCCATGGACGAATGTAACACGACCCTTCAACAAACAGATTTAACTATAATCTGTAATAATCTATGATTACATGGGGCCACAGGTTCAAGGCCGCAAAGTTAAACCCAACCCCAGACCTCCGCAGTTAGAGCCAATCGGAAGCTCCCAGAAGCAGGCCTCCGTGAACCTTACAAGGCCCATTTTTTTGGGGGGGATCCTGATATTACATGAGAGCCGAAACCCCAACTCCAAGCGCTAGAATAAAAACATGTACCGCATCTTTCGCCTCCACCGGTGTCGATGATGTTCTTGGCCAGGATCGGCTCCAGTGATGGATCAAGCTCCTGACGCAGAGATTTACGGGAGTTTCCGAAAATTAGGGGTACCTCATTTTGGGGTCCTTGTAATAATCACCCTATCAGTTAGGGTACTATTTAAGGGGGCCCCATTTCCGGAAATTAATTTGGCTGCCACTTAGCCCACAAAAGAGTGAGGCTTTTGGGCTTTTTCGTCGCTGTGGTTTAGGTTACACGGTTACACCTTATCCCGCCAAAGCGTTTCGTTGCTTTGTCCAACCGAAGTGATGCTTTAGGGCTGAAAGTTTAAAACTTATAATAAGCCCTACTCACTAAGCCCTACCCTAGGGATCTAAGGGCAGAAATAGTAAGGTTTTTGGGCCCAAAGACCATACTACATAAGGCTTTGGGGCTATTTTGATCCCTAGGGCTAGAGCACCTAAACCATCCTAAACCCTAAAGCCCTACACCCTGAACCCCTAAACCCTAAACCCCTAGACCCTAAACCCCTAAACCCTAAACCCCTAAACCCTAAACCCCTAAACCCTAAACCCTAAGCCCTAAACCATCCTAAAACCGGGAATCCCTGAAACCCAATCCTCGGCAACGTTCTCCAAGAGCACCGGTGTGCCGAACTCAATCGCACGCTCGAGCGACTTCATGATATCCTGACGGCCAGGTCGATCTAAGCTTACCCATAGGCTCCGTAGTAGTTCTCAACAAATCCTGGGTACTGTTATGGGGGATATTTCCTGTATAATAGTAATTCCTAATATGGAAACCCTACATTCTAGTATATAGGTACATCGGAACCTTTGGGATAGGCTCCGTAATAGTTCCTTTTTGCGGATTACCTTATAGGATTCGAAGGTTCAAAGCCTGAACTTGACCGCTGCGTTTGGGCTTCAAAAAAAAGGGTCGATGATGTACCATGTCCTCCATGCTAACACGGTGTCTCTTGAGCACATGCACATGGGATGGAACACGTATGTGTATGCATCCTAAACTTCCTGCGAGAAGTGCGCGCAAAACATGGCACTGTGGACAAAAGAGAATAGCCTGTAGAATACCTTACAGAATACCCTTTCTAAAAACCTAAAAAGGAGTTCATACAACATACGGTACGACCTTCTAGAATAACCCCCTACATACCTTGTATAAAGCTGTTTGAACACCCTCTAAACTGGACAGCACCTGTTAGAACACGGTTTAGAACAACACCTAGATATACCTTCTAGGCTAGCGGAATCTAGGATCCGTGAACAAATCGAAGCCTAAGGGATACACATAGAGAACAGAATACCTGATAACATCTCCCTTTACATACCCTATAGAATACCTTCTACAACACATTGTGGAATAACCTATACAATAGCTTTTGGACTACCTTATGCAATACTTTACACAATTCCCCCGACGTAGCCTACATATACCTTCTAGAACACCGTCTGGAATACCCTGTAGAATACCTTCTATGAGACCGCCTATAACACCTGTTAGAACACGGTTTAGAACAACACCTAGATATACCTTCTAGGCTAGCGGAATCTAGGATCCGTGAACAAATCGAAGCCTAAGGGATACACATAGAGAACAGAATACCTGATAACATCTCCCTTTACATACCCTATAGAATACCTTCTACAACGCATTGTGGAATAACCTATACAATAGCTTTTGGACTACCTTATGCAATACTTTACACAACTCCCCCGATGTAGCCTACATATACCTTCTAGAACACCGTCTGGAATACCCTGTAGAATACCTTCTATGAGACCGCCTATACCCCTTGCATAATTACTATATATATATATATACACACACACCATATAGCATGCCTGTAGAATACCTTCTGGGATACCCCTTATAATCCTCTGCAGAATACCCGAATACCCTATAGAGTACACTGAAGGTAGGGACTTGAAATATGCAAAACCATTCGGAGCCCAAGATCTGAGAAGCCCCCATTTCAATTCTAGCTTATTGGGCAAAGGATTACTATGAAGAGAATCCAGAACCAAGAAGAGTAGCAAGATATTTACCTTACAGAATACCCCATCCATATATACCTTACAAGGACTTTACCACAACTTCATATAAAATGCCCATATTTTATGACATTCCGGTTTCCTTATGGAGCCCAAGATCTGAGAAGCCCCCATTTCAATTCTAGCTTATTGGGCAAAGGATTACTATGAAGAGAATCCAGAACCAAGAAGAGTAGCAAGATATTTACCTTACAGAATACCCCATCCATATATACCTTACAAGGACTTTACCACAACTTCATATAAAATGCCCATATTTTATGACATTCCGGTTTCCTTATGAAATACCGGTTTAAAGCGGAAATCTATCTGCTGCGTTTTTGCTGTTTTACGGCTTGCAGAACATCAACACAGCGGATACTGATTAGAGTTAGTAGATAATTTGAGCGGTTTCGTTAGTGGTATTACTCAAAAGACTTGAAATAGTCTTAACACTAGTATAACTATTGTTATTGTCATTAGAAGTAGTATTAGCAATTTATAGAGATGAGTGTGATAGAGGTAAGTTCTAGTCCAGTTCAGTGAGCCCGAAGGATGAAGGAGGTTCAGCGTTCTTGTGCAGTGGAAGAGAACCAAAATCACAAAAAAACAAAAAACAAAACCAAAAAAGCAAAAAAAAAACAAAACCAAAAAAAAACAAAAACGAAAAACAAAAAAAACAATTTTCAGAAAGTCTTCTGTAAGTAGCATTATCCCGAACTCTTGATCAAGACTGTCTGAAAATTGTTTTTTTTGTTTTTTTGTTTTTTTGGTTTTGTTTTTTTTGGTTTTGGTTCTCTTCCACTGCACAAGACAACCCAAACCCTTTCCCCAAACCCTAAAACCCTTCCGCCCTTGAAGACGATGCGATACGCGTCGTCGTTGTAGTGTGTTGCTTCGGTTTTCGTGAACGAAGTTGAACAGCGAAAACGCAGCGGTCAAGTTCAGGCCTCGAGCCGATTCTAAATATGAGCCCCCAGAAAGGAACTACTGAACTACTATGGAGCCCATGGGTACTCTTTTTTTGATTTCTACAACCGCCCAGGCTTGAGTTTAGTTTAGGTTTTCAGGTTTATAGTTTAGGGCTTAGACTTCCAGGGACCTTAATAATTATTGGGTCCTTAAAGGGGCCCCAACTATGGGGTCCTTGGAGGCATTGGGTAGGGCTTAGGATTAGGGGTTCTAGGGTTGAGGGTTTAGGGCGCTGACGAAAACTTACTGCGCTCACATACGTGTAAGTGTCGATAAAGATGACTGCAAAAGTGGTTTCGCAGCCTTTGTGAGCTTAGGTTCCTCAGGAACCCCTTTACAATAAGGGTACCTTTTTCCTACCATTCAGTAATAATCAGGAGTCACATCATATACGGTCCTCACGAAATAGCACAGGGTGTCGGAGCAGACTATACTATGATTATGATAAGGAGCCCTGAACAGTTCTATTTCGAATTCCACAGGCTTCGATATTACCCTGCGTAAACCCTGACCATACTTTCAAGAAACCTGCCTTACAGAAACCCTTCGACGAATCTTTGAGAAATCCTACTCTTCTGGTACTATAGGGGCCTTACTTATTACCTACACTGTTTTTTTTTGGGGGGGTCCTTATTACAGTTGCGGTAAAATGGGCCCCAATGCCCTATTCTCATTATGAAGGCCCCTTTGTTATAGCACCCTTATAGACCCCTTATACTGTAACCCTTATAAACCCCTTTAATGGAAGCCTACTCTAATTATTAAGGCCCCGATATTGCCCAAATTGCCAAAACACCTTGGAGTTGGGGTGAACCTTGCTCGTCTCGTACCCAACCCTAACCCTAAACCCCAAAACCCTAAACCCCAAACCCCAAACCCTAAACCCTAAACCCCAAACCCAAAACCCCAAACCCGAAACCCTGAACCCCAAAACCCAAACCCCAAAAGGCCTTGGAGTTGGGGTCGAAGACCTTTAGCTGCCTGGACTCCTCCATCTTCCGGACCCACGTGTTTGCCTTCGCTTTAGGGATTACGATCTACCTTATGAAACCCGAACAATCTGGATTCATACACGGAAATGATAATAAGGAGCCCTAAAAAGGTAGGTTCTTCAGGGTTAAGGTAAGACTTATTGGGGTTTATAGGGTTTACAGAGTTTATAGGGTTGGTAGGGTTTAAGGCTTGTAGGTTTTAGGGCAGGGTTTCGGCCTTTGCGATTTGTGTGAAGGGTGGGGGGGGGGGGTGCGTGGTACGGTTGAGAGTGTAGGGATTAAGGTTAAGGGCGTAGGTTGGGGGGGTTTAGTGTCCAGGGTTTAGAGGAGCGATTTACGGGGGCGGAGTGGATAGGGTGTAAAATTCAGGGCTGAGGGTTTGGGGTTTAGGGTGGGGGCATGACGGTTCTATCAAGTTTCGAGGCGTAGGGTTTACAATTAGAGGTTTAGGTTTTCGAGGTTCAAGGTATGTTATGCGCTAGGGTTCTATAACCCAGAGGGTCCATATACACTACTATTATGGAATTGGGCCCTCAAAGACCATCCCCATTATGGTTTTTGGGACCTAATTCCACAATGGTAGTGTATATGGACCCTCTTGGCTACAGGGCTTCTGCAAGGGTCCTTGATAAAGGCTCTATAGGAGGATGCATCCAGGATTATGGGCCGAGGGCGTACTCATGCGATTTAGGGTGCAAGGTCTATGCGTCAGTCAGATTTCGCCAAGCTCCCCCACCCTGCACATCAAAATTCAACAGCATAATTAAAAACCTCGATGACTCTGTAAACGCTTATTCGAATCTAGCCTCGGCTCCAAGCAAAGCCTCGTGATTCCTCACACCCCAGAGCCCCAGAGCTGTGGGTCTAAAGCCGAATCCCGAAACTCCAAAATGCGAGAAAACCTTGGCTGCTTCCAAGACCCTGTATCGTAGTACCTTTCCTAGGTTGCCCTCAAAGACACCCTAAACCTTAAACCCTACAACAACCCTAAACCCTAAACACCCAAAGGAAAAACTGGCTACACCCTTGAAGCTGCCATCAACGGCTCCCCGACCTCAACCAGACCCTCTAAAACCAACTCTCCAGACCCCTGAGGCCCTGAAGCCCTAGGAACCGCAAACCCTTAGGACCCCAAACCCTAAAACCCAAAGCCCTGAACCCTGACTTGGAGAAGGGGCCGCATTCTCCTGAAAAAAACCCTACCCCAAGGGTCCAAGTACCCAATAGTCATATACTCTCCAAAATCCTATAACCTACATAACTACTATCCTAAAACCGAGTACCTGATTATTGGGTCCTTTGGACCCTTGGGGCTATGCCCCAACACCCTAAACCCCTGAAGCCCTAAACTGCTCTCTGACCCGGTTCTGTGGATCAAAAGCCAGCACTCTAAACCCTAAAACCCTAAAACCCCTACACCCTAAGACACCAAACCCTAAACCCTAAACCCTAAAACCCTAAAACCCCTACACCCTAAGACACCAAACCCCTAATTTCTAAAGCCCGGAACTGCTCTCCGACCTGATTCTGTGGATCGATCATCAGCGGGAAGCGCCGGCTCTTCGTCACCAGCACCTGAATTGTCTCTACCCGCAGGGTTTATAGGGTTTAGTTTGTATTAGGGTTTAGGATTTAGGCTCTTGGGGCTTCTGCAAACTAAAGGGTTAGGCTTGATAATTTTAGGGTGCTAGGGCACAAGGTATAGGGGGAAGAGCGAAATTTAATGATCAGGGGTTCTATGGCATCCTGCTGCAATACTCATGACAAGCCCCGGATGCGACGGCAGGCTTCTTTCAGGTAACGATAGAGAGCTCATGCGACTTAGGATTAGGCATCCATCATCAAACATACACGGTTCACGGTTCAGGGCTATAGGGTTTAGAGATGTCATGGGGGATTTCAGTGTCCAAGACTACTAGGGATTCATCTGACATGTAAAGGGTTTCATAGGTCTTAATAGAGCCCCAAAAAACACATAAGCAAAAATTAGGATAGGGATATCCCATATAAACCCCCCTATAAGGAAGCCCAGTAAGGTAGGGATATCCCTATAAAATGCTTATGCTTTTGTGCCTTTTGGGTCCCTAACTCAAGGGATCCACGAATCACGTAGGCCAGAGCCTGAGGCTTTTGGCTTGCACATATCTTTAGGGTTCCCTTAAAGGGTTACTATAAGGGTGTTACAAGGGTTCCTTTAAAGGGCTCTATAAGGGTTTAGAGTTTCAGCACTTGGGAGAGTATCTGATCCCTACCTGTAGCCGAAAAGACCTATATAAATACCTTTTTTGGGGCTCCTTAATATGCTTTCTATCCACAGTTCCTTAAAGAGTTAGGTCTTTTGGGCTACAAGTAGGCGTAGTACATACTTGCACCCTGAAGTACCTAAACAGGTACTGCAGGGCCTTCATGATTAGGACAGGGTTTCGGGGTGTATTCTACTAACTATATCTTTCTGATAAGGAACCAAACCCAACACTTAGCCGGCCAGGTGGCTCCATTCTCAGTGCTGAAGTCATCCGCCGGCAGCTTTTGAAGGTTCCTTTGAGATGCTTCAAAACGGCTTCAGGCCTTAAGGCTTTTCGGGTTTAGGGTTCAGTTCCTTTGAGGCGTTGAAAAAAGGCTTCAGGGGTTAAAGGCTTGAAATTAATTGCCTTCGTGGTCCGAATTTGGCTTTAGGGTATACGATGGTGTAATCAACTGTTAACGATAAGGAGATACCATTGACATGTACTCCGGGCTATCTGTAGTGTAGTCTGCCTGAGTGCTAGTTTAAACTATCTGAACCCTCAAACCTACATACTCTGAAACCTGCAGCCCAAAACTCTCAGGCCTCTATCTATCTATAAATATCTATAAATATCTATAAATATATATATATATATATATACATCGTGACTGCCCCGCCCTAGATCCGGAACCTGAACCCTAAAACATAATCCCACGCGCACAACCTTAAGCCTTAAAGCCGACGCCCGGTACTAACCTGAATCCGAAGTCCATAGTGTAGCTCATGGCTCCACTCGCGCACTTCCGTCGGCTTTGCCAGGAAGCTCGCAAATGTATAGCTCGAGGTCACCGGTACTTCCTGGTGTTGTGAGTTTAAGCTTGTGGGTTTAGCCGCTTGGACTAGGGTTTAAGCCTTGCTGTGTTGAGTGCTGTCCTCAAGACTTACATGGAGGACTAACCTAAATTGGGGCACTTCATGAAGATGGTTTATAATAGATGGAGAAGGTTTAGATGTCTTCAAGGTAGAGCCCTTAACTCAGGGGTGTTGGGCTCTCTGACACTGGCTCTCTGCAACCCCAAATCGACAAGGAACTCCAAACCCTGCTGACCGCAACCCCTAGGCCTCAAATCCAAAGCCTTCTGCCCCAACACTACTGTTGATGGACAAAATCCTGCATGACGCTAAGGACTCTAAACTATGGGAACTATGGTATATTCCCTATTATGGGTAATGCAGGGTTTTGTCCATCAGCAGTAACACCCTAAACCCTCCTTGACTTCTCAAACTCTGAACCCTACGCCCTAAACCTTAAAACCCCTAAAACCCCTGAACACTTACCCAGACCCCCGGGTGGATCTAGAAAGTAGATCCCCTAATTTAATAATGGAGCCCTATACTACTAAGGGTACCTTATAGGAACCCCCATTAAGGGATATACTTATTGGATCCTCCCGGGAGTCTGGAACCCTAAACCCTAAACCCTAAAACCAATAAACCCTAAAACCCTAAGCCCTAAACCCCCTAAACCCAAAACCCCGAAACCCCTAAACTGAGCCCTGCAGATGGGAGTTTCCGAAAATAGGGGACCCTAATATAGTACCCTAAGTAACAAGATCCTTATTATAAGGACCCTACAATGAGGTACCACTTTTTTTTCGGAAAACCCTAGATGGCCTTCTCCTTCACCGACATCATCCACTCACCGCCGACGAGCTCATCGCGATAGGTCCTCTGCTTCGGACGATGCGGCACATGGACTTCAGGGTTCCTGGTTAGGGTTTAGGGGTTTAGGGTTTAGGGTTTAGGCGTTAGGGTTTAGGGTTTAGGGTTTAGGGGTTAGGGTTTAGGTTTTAGGGTTTAGCGCAGAAATCCCTATACGAGGGGTTGACAAGGATCCCCAGTGGTAGCATTTGAGGTCCTGCATATCAGGTTCTGAATGGCGTCAATACCTAGACCTAAAACCAACCAATGGGGTCCAAGAAGACACCCTTGCGTGGGCGTTCGGGACTTGACGCCGGGGCTGTGTTTCTAGCTCGTGTCAGGGTTCTCGTCTGAATTTGAGGATCTGGCCCCGGCACGAAGGGTCCGATTTATTTGGACCTGGTACCTGGATCGAAGTGTGTACTACCAAGAGCCGTCCATATACACTACAACTATGGAGCGGGGTCCCCCAAGCCCATCATACTGGTGGTATCTATGGATACCCTGGGCCGTCTAAAGCCCATCATGACCTCTTCAGTCCTAAAGCCTCTACCGTTTAAACCTTAAAGCCTGCACCCCTTGAGCCCTAGAGCCTATACCCTGCACTTTTAAAGCCCAAAGCCCAAGCCTCTTGATCTTGATGGCCCTGTTCACGGCTTCGTACAAGAAGTCATAAGACTTTCTTTGGTGCCATCCACTGCCCTCTCGTAGATGGCGATGGGCCAACAGTTTGGCCTTCTTGACTTGCCTGTGGAAGAGAGTCTGCAACACGTCACCAGCGGGAACCTTCTTCATGCCTGAAAGCACGGTGTCCCAGTTGCGAACAAACTGGACCAGATTCTCATTCAACATAACAAAGTTTAGCAAATCTTCCATGTCATAGACTGATCCATGAAGAGCATTCGTTGAAAGATAAGCATTTAGCTTGTGAAGGATCTGACGACCCCGGACCAGGCGCCCCTCGTGAACCTCTCTCTTTTTTAAAAGTGTCGATCTGGCGAGCAAAATCACCTTCCAGAATCTTCGTGATGGCTGAGAGAATCTCCGCATAGTCGCTAAACCCTAAGCCCTCTGCTGTTTGGGTACTTGGGCCCCAAAGTCTTCCGAATTGAGACTCCAAACTCCCATAAGCAAGGAATACAACTTACATCCTAATAAGAAACCAAATTTATAGGTTCAAGGTCTACCTGGACCCTAAGGAGCCGACATTCTGAAGCGTTCCCTATTATAATTTTCTTGTATGTTATATGGAGTTAAGGTATCCTACTTGTCGGGTATCATTGGGAACTCAAGGTTAACCTTTTTGGTTGTATAGGGATTATATAGGGGCCATACTACCCAAAAAAGTTAATGAGCGCGGTCCCCAGCGAAAGGTGTGAGGTTAAAGGTTACCTACTCTACTACCCTAATGCTCCTGGACCTTCGTCGAAGTGAGATCCCAAACCTTAGCCCCCAAAGCCCAAACCCTCGCCCAGAAAGCCCCTAACCCTCTTGGGAGCCTTAGGGTAGGGTATCCCTTCGTTCAGGAGTTTTGGGCCCCAACGGCTTCCGAATTGAGACAATCCAAGGGTAAAAGGAGGGACCCTTATTAAGGACCCCTAGGTATATATCCTTAATATAGCTATTATATACCCATTATAAGGTAGGGGTCCCCATTAGGGTCCCTCCTTTTCCCCTTTGAGACAAGAGTCGCTCCGAAGGGGCCGGCATAGCTCATAAAGGCCTCGGTCGGCTGGTTTCAAACGGGAGAAGGAGGGACCCTTCGGCTCTTAGGGTTCCCTTAAAGGGATCTATAAGGGTCCCTTTAAAGGGATCTATAGGGATTCTATAAGGGTATAGGGTTTAGGGTTGAGGGCTTGCCTACCCTAGGGCTCTAAGGACTCATATAGGTTGCTTTAAAGGGATCTATAAGGGTCCTTTAAAGGGATCTATAGGGGTTAGGGATCTAAGGACTCGTACATTCAAGCTTTTTGGGCCCAAAGACCATACTATATATGTAAGGCTTTTGAGCTATTTTGATGCTCAGGGCTAGGGAGTTTAGGGTAGGTTCACAGCTTCGGGTCGATGGTTTAGAGGTTTAGGGCTTCCTGTGTATATAGGGGTCTGGGCTTGTGGTTTGGGGTTGTAGGGTTTAGGGCTTACGGGGGAGGGCTTAAGGGTCGCATGCCACCAGCCGTCACCTCAAAGGGTTTCGGAGACAGGTTGATGAATTGCTTTCAAGCCCTACGCCTATTTTGAGCTGCAACCTCCGTACATGATACTTGCCTTCGTCGTGCAACTCCCTCACACCCTTCGAAGCCCCAACTACAAGTTTTCCGGTGTATTTTAATATGCACACGGTACTGAGCTTTTTGGGTTGAAGCCCCAGCACAACCCTAATCCCTGATCCCAACAAGTATACCTTTTAAGCCCTAAAGCCTACACGCCTTGAGCCCTAAAGCCTACACCCTTCATACTAAACCCCAAAGCCTAGTCCCTAAACCCTAAACCCTCTACTGTTTGGGTACTAACTACTAACCCTAAACCCTAAACCCCTAAAACCCTAAACCCTAAACCCCAAAGCCTAGTCCCTAAACCCTAAACCCTCTACTGTTTGTGTACTAACCCTAAACCCTAAAACCGGGCCCCAACGAAACCCATAACCTCCAAGCTCCTGTTTCGTCCATATGGGTTCAGGCTGCAGTTTGGGGGATCAGGGGTTCGTCTTCGGCTTTAAGTTTAGGGGTTTAGGGGTTTAGGGTTTAGGGTTTAGGGGTTTAGGGGTTTGGGGTTCAGGGGCTTCGGGCGTAGGATTCTCAGAGCTCGGCGATATAGAGTGTGGATTTGGGATTGGATTCGGGCTTGGAGGAGGTTCTTGCTGGTCTTTCAACCCGAAACTAAACCTGCCACTCCGCATCTCCAAACCCAGAAAAGAGTACCATCGCCTTGAGCAATTGAGACTACTATTTGCTTAAGAACCCCCAAAAAATAAAAAATATATTCCTTATGGGGGTGATATAGGGATTATTATGTTTATTTTTTGGGGGGGGTTCTTAAGCAAGTAGTAGTCATCTGGGCAGCCCTCATCGTCGTGGAGTTGATATCATCTTGGGTCCAATCTTGACGCTGTGGGTGGTCCCATGGTGTGCCATCGCTGTCGTACTTGAAAACACACTGTTGGTTGCACATCGCCCCTTGCATGATGGGCAACTTCCGAAGTCTTTACAGCATTCGCGTTCGTGGACCTTTGGACAACTCTAAACCCTAAACCCCAACTCGGCAGCCTTTTTCACTCTGAGGCCTATGGAGCTAAAGCTGCAACTCTCAACCAAACCCTCTGAAGACAATAAATTTCGAACACAAGCCTATACTCTGAAATCTAAAGTGTCCTTGACTTGACGGGGGCCCAGACCCTAAACCTTCTGAGTGTAGGGCGAAAGAGAAGCCTTCAACCCTCCTAAACCCTAAACCTTAAACCCTGAACTCTAAACCCTGAACCTTAAACCCTGAATCCTGAACTCTATACCCTGGACCTTGAACTCTGAACCCTAAAGCCCTGAAACCCTGGGCCCATAAACCTTAAAAACCCAAATGCCTGAATCCATATAAACCCTAAAATCCCCTAAGCCCTAACGTCAGTTTACCCTGAACCCCAAATGCCTAAACCCTAAACCCTAAACCCTAAACCCAGAAAGCCCAGGAGCCGCCGAGATGAGACAATCGCCGAAGAGGCATTCTTGCCTAGAGCCACGAGTAGCAGAGGGGCCTTGATAATTAGAATAGGGTCTTGGGGCCCATATTTTATTATAGTTATATTGAAGAACCGCAAAAAAAAGCTAGGCAACTACTGAGACACCTATAGTACCCTGAAGTTGGGTTTTAGGGCTTGGAGGAAGTTTTAGGGCAGGGTCAAGAGTGGGGGTTGAAGGAAGATTTAGGGTCTAAGGCGGGATTTGGATGAGGGTTTAGGGGTTTAGGTAGGGCTTAAACGAATGGTTGGGGTTTAGCGTAGCGTTGGGGATTCAGGTTTGAGGGTTTCAGACCCCATCAGCAAACACACATGCAATGCCAACGAAATTGCTGCTTGTGAGGGTCCCAGGTACTTTTATGGGGAATAATTCCCCAAATCATCATAGTAATTCCTTATATAGAAACCCTACGTTCTACCATATAGGTACTTTGGACCCTCTGAAAGAGGAAAAGATCCTGCCTCGGACATCACCTGGAGTCACCCGAGCATGAGTGCTCAAAACTCACATCTCAGACCCTTATTCCGTACGCTACTCTAGGGGCTTTAGTACGTAGAATAGGGTATCGGGGCCAATTATACTATAGTTATAACAAGCCCCCAAAATAGTCAAGGCAACTCTTTCGGCCCCTATATTAGACCTCAGAGCTTCCAGCCCGTTCCTGGATGACGCGTTATACTCAAATCTGTGGTTCGCAGACCCTAATGGTCTGAGCACATAATAATCCTTTACTCCCCCAAATTGTAACCTACATAACTACTCTCCGAAACCTAAGGACCTAATTATTGGGTCCTTTGGACCCTTAGGGATACTGTCTACTTATTGGGCACATGGACCCTTAACCCCTAAACCCCACACCCGGATGGTACCCGTAAAGGAGCCCTTAAAGGAAGTCTATTTGGGTACATGGACCCCCAAGGTAGATTATTGGGTCCTTTGGACCCTTAGGGGGTTTAGGGTTTAGGGTTTAGGGTAAACCCTAAACCCTAAACCCTACTTAGGGAATCAATCCAGACCCAGGCGCTGAACGTCGAACTTGCCCAAAGACTCAGTCCAGCGGACCTGCAATCGACCCCAAAGGCTCCATGTACCCTTATAGGGTTTAGGGTTTAGGGTTTAGGGTTTTGGGTTTAGGGTTTAGGGTTTAGGGTTTAGTAGATACTTAAGCCCCAAAGTAGTCCCTATATAGGTACTTTAAGGCCTAAGTATCTACTATAAGGGTACATGGAGCCTTAGGGGACATTCTTGACAGTAACCCTGAGGGTCCCAAAGGACCCAATAATTAGGTCCTTATAGGTTTCGAAGAGTAGTTGGGAGAGTATACGATTATCAGGTACTCGGACCCTTAGGCCCATGCAGGGGCCTTAATAATTGGAATAGAGCTTTGGGGGTTCCTTATTACAATTGTAGTAGAATACACCACCAAAAAAACCTTGTTCTAGTTAGTTATTAAGGCTCCTATAGTACAAACACTACCACGAACAATCCGACTTCGCCTGCTGCTGTTTCAGGCTGATGGTGCATTTGGCAAAGAAGAACAGCATGAGGGTGATGATGAACAGCACCGGGCCATGAAGATGGTGACCATTGTGTTGGAAGCGACTAGCCGCGACACAGAGCAGGATCCCTCGGGGTGTACTTGGGTTGTAGGTCCCAAGGACTCTACCCTCCAGGAACCCTGAACCCTGAAAGGAACCGTTAAATGAACTCACGAGTTGGCGCCTTCTCACCGGCCAGGCCGTCGACCAGCTTGCCTGCAGTTAAGGATTAGGGCTTAGAGAAAACTCAACAGCCGAGCCGCCAGTGCTCCCGATGCCCACTTGAACGATCATGAGACGTTGTAACTCGGGTGGTAAACAATGACTACCGATATAGTTTTTTCACATTCCCAACTAGGCCACTTGTAAGCTAAGTTACATACTAAGCTTCATGCTCCTCCCAGCACCGAGTACAATTTACGGCTTCGTGACAAATGTCACGGGACAAAGCAACCTTTCGCGATGGATGCTGCCTTGCAAGCCTACTTGGAGTTTCATGGGTAGGTATAAGTGTGGCTTGTAATTAGGCCGACTATAGTTGTAGGTATTCAGGGGACTTATAACCCCACGTAGAACTACCCAGGAAACAGAAAGTAAGGTTTTGGGTGTTGAAAGCTGTCGAGTCTCTGGCTGAGGGTTTTTATGGGCTTGGGAGCCCAAGGCACGCAGGGTCTTAGCTATCGATTCTAATCGTTTCTGGGGTGCTGAGTACCTTTAGTCAACAAAAGGTTAACCTTTTCGACTGTGGTGGGATTATATGAACCTCAAAAGGTTAAATTTTGCCTACTCAGCTACTAAGGCTTTTGGAGACGTAAAGCCAGAAGCAACACAATCTAAAAACCCTCACCCGCCGGGTTTGGGGACTGAGTTTCAAGCCTCCTCGAGCCCAAAGCTTAAGCCCTAACAGGCACTGAAACCCCACTCACAAGTCCCCGAATCTTCATCTCTGCAAGCCGTATCTGCAGCCCCGGATCGTACAAAATAGTAGGCTATCGTGGGCTTACTGATAGGGTGAGCTGATAAAACAACAATAGGTTATTGGATCCACGGGTATTGCCAACACCATCGAAGCCTGCTCTCTCAAGCTTGATCTTCAACTCTTCTGCAGTCCGCGCCAGCGTCTCCTTCCACCAGTGTTGGGGTGCGAGCTATTAGGTGCAAGCACGGCCTACTTAAAGCGTTCATGACCGATGTGTTTTGGGTTCCCTCTACATGTCTACATTTGTATGTATATGCGTGCATGTGTATGTATATATATACACACACATACTTCTATGTCTGTGTATAGCAACTATGTCAGTTAATACACACACATATGTATATATATATATATATATATGTGAATACACATCTGTAAAGCATATATGAATGTGGTTTCATTTCCATTACTCGAACTCCAAGCTCTCAAACTCTGAACCCGACGTCCTAACCCCTAAATCCAAAACTTTGGACCTGAAGCCTCATTTCCTCAACCATAAACCGCTCTGCAGCCCGAAAGTCATGACCATGAAGCTAGGGTTTAAAGGTTTAGGGTTTAGGGTTTAAAGGTTTAGGGTTTAGGGTTTAGGGTTCGATTTCAGGAGTTTTTCGGGTTGATAAGCCTTACTTGCTTCCAATGTTCTTTTGGGGCTTGCAGGCTTTGGGTTTGTAAGTTCAGGGTTTCAGACTCTGTGGGCTTACCTGTAGCCCCACACAACTGGTTGTGACTGTGTAACGCCATAGTCCTGAACCCGAGGCCCGAAACTTTGAATGGCAAATCGGATCCACATACCCAGAGACTCCAATACCCCTTAATTAAGGAATATTCCTTAAATCATATTAAGGTAGTTTAAGGTATATTCCTTAATTAAGGGATATTGGAGTCTCTGGGTAGCACGCCCTGCCTTCTCGTTGTTGGAGGCAGAGAATTGGTCGTTCAAGTTCTTGACCTTGGCTTGTATTGGCTTCTTCTCAATTGGTTTTTGTTCTGCGTTGTAAGGTGTTGCTCAGGTATGTTGAGTAGAAATTTGTCAGGTAGTACAAGGGTTGCTAGGGCAGTTTGAGGGGTTTCCGATTCTTTGCTGCTGCAGTTCCAAGAATGCGTATCTTACAGCTTCTCGGGTACCTGGAGGGTCATACCCTACCCCTTTTTTAGGGTACCTAATATTATGGTTATGATCTCCTATTTAGAAAACTAGGTACGGTAGGGTATGAGCCTATAGGTACTAGGGGTCCCTGATTGGTGTCTGCAGCTCGTACACTGAACGCAACAGGCACTCCCTACCTGTAGACCCAGCCTCTACACCATGGCATAATGCGCCGAAAGCCTAACTTTAATGGATATAGGGGCCTTAATAATTGGAATAGGGCTTTGGGGCCCTATTATACGATGATAAAAAGAAGGAACCCCAAAAAATCTATAATTAGTTCTCTACCATAAACAATGATAAGGGAAACTAAACATTATCTCAAATTGCTACCTGGTGTATAGTCGAATGTAGGGTTTCCAAGTAGGGATCGCTGTTATGATGTGGGAAAGTATCCGCCAGAACAATACCTAGGACCATTTCACTTAGAGTCGCCGAAATACTTCGTACAGTGCCTTACAGAACGCTTATCATAGTCACCCTTTTGAGTCACCGTTCTTGTGAGCCTACGCGCCAAATCCTAGACCCGTAATCTCAATTATAAACCCTAAACTCCAGTCAAGCCATTCTAACACGGCCCTCACCCCCACACTCTTAATCCAAAACCCCCTTTTGGTAACCGTCTGAGCCTGAACCCTGAACCCAAACCCGAAACCCTGAACCCTCAAGCCTAAACCCAAACCCTGAACCCTAAACCTCAAAACCCTAACTGTTAGGCTGATCCTGAACCCGCAGCCAAGTGCGACCGGGGCACCAGGTCCTGGACTTTCTTGAGTTCCTCGGAGCAAGACGTGCGGTTTAGGGCTTATAGATATGGGAGTGCCCGAAAATTAGGGTATCTTATTCTGCTGTTCTTATTATAAGGATCCCACCATTTAGGGTACTTTATGTTAGGGTCCCCTATTTCCGGAAACTCCCATATGGGATTCCTTTTTTGGGCTCTATAAGTCTACTTCTAAGGGGGTTCCTTTAAGGGCTCTATAAGCCTACTTCTAAGGAGTTCCATTAACGGCTCTATAAGTCTACTTCTAAGGGGGTTCCTTGTAAAGGCTCTATAAGCCTACTTCTAAGGTGTTCCTTTAAGGGCTCTAGAAGCCTGCTTGTAAGAACTTCCTTTAGGGCCAGCTTTAGGGGTAGGCTTCCTTCAAACACAAGCTCCCTTAAGGGCAAGTTCCTGTAAGGCTTCCATAGTGTCTGGGACTTCGGGTAGTGTGTGCTTAAAGGTCAGGGATTGGGGTTTGGGACAGTATCAATTCGGGGATATGCTTAGGGTTTTATGTAGGGGCTGGGGGCTTTGGGTTTCTACAGGGTTTCTGAAACTGTGAGGGGGCCAGCCCAATTGAACCCTTGGGCTCATCTCAGTCGGAAATGGATCCCTCTGATTAGGGTTTAAAGTTTATTTTTTAGTGCAATGGGGCCTTTTTCTGGTTTAAGGGTTTAGGGTTTAAGGTTAAGGATTTAGCATTGAGGGTTTAGGGGGCGTATGATAGTCCCCTAAGGTCCATTGTAGTCCCTACGAAGAACGAAGGAGTCAGATAGTCCTTCAAAGTCCTTTGTAGTCGCTGTGATATAAGCCTTTCCCCCCAAATTCCCCAGGAAGAATAGAGGTCTCTATGAGCCATTCCCTGAAGTCCCTAGGAAGAACACAGGTCCCCATGAGCCATTCCCCAAATTCCCAGAGAGCGCAATACCCCTTAACTAAGGAATATGGCTTAAATTATATAGGGCTTCATATTGTGATTTAAGCTATATTCCTTAATTAAGGGGGTATTGGGCTCTCTGGGAATTCCCCGGGAAGAGGGAGCCGTTCACATCCAAGGAACCGCATTGGCCTCTCGAAGCTGCTTCTGCTTGGCCTGCGGCAGCGGAGACGGAGAGTAAAGGTCCCAAGAGCCCAGTTACGGATCAGAGGTGTGGCTTTGTTTAGGGTAGGGTTTAGGGGGTTTTGGGTTTAGGGGTTTAGGGGTTCAGAGGTTTAGGGGTTCAGGGGTCCAGGGTTTAGGGGTTTAGGGTTTTGGGTTTAGGGGTTTCGGGGTTCAGAGGTTTAGGGGTTCAGGGTTCAGGGGTCCAGGGTTTAGGGGTTTAGGGTTTTGGGTTTTGGGTTTAGGGGTTTAGGGGTTCAGGGGTTTAGGGGTTCAGGGGTTCAGGGGTCCAGGGGTTTAGGGTTTTGGGTTCAGGGAGCTTACTTACCTGGCGCCTAGGGGAGGATCTTGGGTACTGCTCTCGAAAAAGCGGTATGACTAATGTTGGCAAGGTTGAAGAAAACAAGACGCCAGGGAAGAGGGTTTAGACGTATATAGTTATCACCTTCAATGCCTGCACCTGATGGCACGCTTGAAAGCTCAAATGGGCTCGATAAATCCGACAGCCTTGGCCCACACCACACCCAAACTCATGAACTGTTGCATGCCTATATCCTGCTCAATTACCAAAACCGTTTGAAAGCCGCAGACGTTGGAAAACCAGATCTGGCAGCCTATACCCACAGCTTCAACTTTAACCGTGAAAGCCTGGACACAAAACGCAAAGCCTCCATGGCCCAAAAACCCTAGTCCAACACTCAGGCCCCCATATTACAGAACCATTATCAAACCCTGTTACAGAATCCTGAAGGGAACCCTTTAGACAAAGCCCCAGAGCATCAGAAGCCGTCGTGCCTCTAGCTTGTCCTGAGCGGACTTGAGCTTGTTCCTGCAACAAGGCCATGACTGTTTAGTGTTACGCCTCGGAAAACAAACCACCCGGCCAACACTACACCCAGCCAAAACCTGAGCTAATTACCCCCCCAACCCTAGAAATCTGCGCTTGAATCCCTAAAGCCTACCCCTAAACCCCAGAACTTTGCGCTTGAATCCTGAAACCCTACCCCTAAACTCTAGAACTCGGCACCTGAATCCTTACACCCTACTCCTTCAACCCTTAATTCACTAAACCCGGGCCAGTTGCGATGCTCTGAGGAGGAAGGTGGAGATCCCAAAACTTCCAAAATCCCTCTGTTTAAGGAATACAGTACCCTGAGGCTCCTAAGAGGGTTAGAGGCTTTCTGGGGGAGGGTTTGGGCTTTGGGGGCTCAGGTTTGGGATCTCACTGCGAGGGTCCAGGAGCCTTAGGGTAAGGCTAAGCATGTCCAAAACCCCTTGGGTCCATGTTCAGATTTAGTATGGGCGCGAGCCCGGGTGCCTGCCCAAGGCTACCCGGCAGGCCAGTCAAGTAACAGTCAGCCCCATCCCGTATGTTGTGATATGCCAAAAAACTTGCCTGAGTGTTTGTTTTTTGTGTCAGCCAAACTTTATGGACTAAGCACTTTTTTTGGATGCATCTAGACTTTTTGTTTCATTCATATATGGTTTGCGGCTGCTGGAGTTATGTGACAATTGCAGTTGCGGGCATAATCAAGCATGTTTTCCTGTTCGGACTCATGTTTGGGTGAGCATGCATGATGTGATTGGTTGGCTGTTTTGCAACGTCATGATTGTTGCCGTGCATTGGCCAACTTGGTTCGCTGAGCATTCATGATGTGATTGGTTGGTGGGTTGTGGGCAATTCTAATGTTTGCCGTGCATGAAGCTTTCTGATCGGTTGCTTGTATTGGTGAGAGGGTCATTACAGTTGCCTTGCATTGGCTCGGTTGGCTTGTTGAGAAATGCATGTTTTGTATCACAAGAGCTTCATTGCAGCGATCAAGCAGCCGACAGTCAAGCACTACGCACTGCACTAAGCACTAAGCACGAACAAAGTAACAAAGCCTGACCAAGCGCCAATCACTGCACTCAAACCGACAAACAATTTGTCACTCATGGCTCATGGCTCATGACTTCAACCCCAACACCGGCCCAACGCCCAACACCTCAAACTTTGCAGCAAACTTAAAGGAAGCAATTAACGGAACCCAGAGCGAAGGTAGGTCTAAGCAGCGGCTTTTCGGATTCCATCATACGCACGCGGCTCTTGTTCGGGCCTACCAGCCTGGCCAGGACTGTACAGGCTGCCAAGTGGCATGTAGGTCCTCTACGAGGACAGCACGTCTTGCAACCCGACGAAGTCGTTGTTGAGCAAGACGACATGCAAGATAGAGCTCACACCCTGGGGTGACGAGCCAATGAAGTCCCCGTCCATACGGTTCGTAGAACGCTTCCACCAAGCCCAGGGACTCGATGAAAGCAATCTGTTGCCAAGCAACCGGCACGTCGGTGAGATCGAAGCGTCCCAAAGAAAGGTAAGGCCCATAAAGTTGGAAACCGGATTAGGGACAAATAATTCTGGGAGTCCCTACACATTACTCTTAAGGATTGAGGCTATTGGGTTTCCAACTTTTGGGCTTCTATTCTACTGTATCCCCTCCCCCAAACCCTAAACCCTTATTGATCCCTTAAAGGGGCCATTATAGATCCCTTAAAGGAACCTTGTTTAAGGAATACACCTAAAAACATATTAGGGGTCCTACCATGGCTTACGTCGCATGATCCCTTACTTAAGGAATGTACCTTTCAATCATACTTGGGGGATCATGGGACTTCGTAAATATGGCTATAGGTACCTTAAGTGGGGTTATAAGTAACAATAAGTATAGTTACACAAATAACAACCCTAGTTACTAAGTCCCATGATCCTTCAAGTACACCCTGAGGACCCCTTATGGAACCCTTATATATATAGATCCCTTTAAAGGAGCCCTTTACGGAACCGTTTAAGGAACCCTAGTTACTACGCCCCATGATCCTTTAAGTATGAGGGGATCCTACGCTGGCTTAAGGTATGTGCAACCCGTGAAGTATACCCCGGATCCTTTGAGGGTCCCTTGTTTGGGCTTGAGGCCTTCAGGAATCCTTCAAGGAACCCTCATCAAAGGACCCTTCGGGCGCTCTTAGGTTTCTCGGCCTCCCGCCTTCATATCCTGAACCTTAAATCCGAAACTCCCAAAAAACGTAGCCCTAAACCCTAAACCCCTACACCCCAAACCCTAAACACCTAAACACTGAAACCCCAAAGCCGAAACTCCCCAACCCTAAACTTCAACCTGAACCCTAAACCCTGAACCCTGCGAGCCTCTTCGGCTCCACCTCACGATAGATCTCGGCGTAGATCTTCATGGCATGCACCCACTGACCTGACGGGTTTAGTCTTTAGGCTTTTTTTTTGTTTTTAGGGTTTAGGGTTTAGGGTTTAAAATACAGGGCTTAGGGCCTAACAGGAACCCCTTTAAGCCTCCATTTACGGGTGCCTCCACCGGTGTCGATTTCAACAGTCCCCCAGACTATTTATAAGGAGGGCTCTATATTAAACAATAAGGGAAATAAGCAAATCTACCAAATTGATGCATAGTACCAGGGCTTCTTTACGAGTTGGGGTTCAAGGGTTCCTTTGAAGGTTCCGTTAAAGCTTGCTGCTGAGTTTGGGGTTCTACCAGTGGGGCTCTGAGGTTTCTGCAAGGGTTAGGGCCGTTGTTGTTTTGAAGGCCTCTTGGGGCTTTGGGTTTTTGGAGGTTTGGCGCTTGGGATTTAAAGTAAAAGCCAGAAAGTTGGAATATGATTATCCTAACCATTCTATGGTAAAGGTATCCTACCTTGAAACCATATTCCAACTTTCTGGAGTTCCCTTTAGGCCTTTGGTTTGAGATTCGAAATTTTCTGCTCAGGGTCTGGGCCTGGGGTCTGCGGGGTTTAGCGTCCACGGTTTAGGGAACAAAATATAGGCCTAGGCCCTGAACCATAACTCCTAAACTCTACACTCTAACGGGAGGAGTGTGACTGAAGGAGCTAGGACTCCGGGTCCTTGGGCTCAGGGTGCTAAGAATTTCGAACACGGATTTCGGGTTCTCCGTGGTGTGGCTTACGTCATCCAAAGGCTAGGGTAATTATGCTTCCTCCTTACTGGGGCTTGCTTGGGCCGCTCCTCACCTTGCTTGGGTCTTGCTTCTTGCGGCGGCGGTGCTTCTTTAGCCAGCTGCTCTGCTTCCTTGGGCGTTGCCCGCGACTGCTGCTCTGCTTGCTTGGGCATTGTTTTCGGCTGCTGCCCTGCTTTCGTTGCTTCGGGCCACGGTTCATCTCTCAAAGGGGAAAAGGAGGGACCCTTAATGGGGACCCCTACCCTATAATGGGCTATATAATGGCTATATAATGGGTATATAATAGCTATATAAGGGTATATACCTAGGGGTCCTTATTAAGGGTCCCTCCTTTTACCCTTGGAATCTTGCTTTGGCATTGCCGTCCCGGTGCTGTGCTCTCGCTTGTGGCCTCGTGCCTCAGGGCACTTTCATCTTCAGCTACAGAGTGCTTGTCAACAGTGTCCGCAGGGCTCAGCAGCTCGGCGCCATGGTTGGGGATGGTTTTGAGGTTAGGGTTCAGGGCTTTTAGGGCATTAAGCCTTGGGCTCAAGGATTAGACTTCTAGGCCTGGTCTTAATACTGCGGGGGGTTGAAGATTAAGCTACATTAGGCCTTATAACCCTAAACCCTGAACGCCCTGGATACGGAATGCAAAAGACAGCGACTACCTCGGGAAACCGGGCCCCAAAGGCATTCTACCGCAGTTAGAGGTTGGAGGCCCCTTATCAAACGACAAAAATCCCTCGCGGCATCCTCGAAACGAGCCACAGCGACGTTAATCCCGGGCCATACTTAGAATGGGGTTTTGGAGTTAATACTCTATTCCGTCATCGTACTGCTATACCAACCTTATAACCATGCTAAAACTGCTATGTTTAACTATGTTCAATATTCTCTTGGGTTCTGTCTGAACAAAAATTCAAAACAACTCCTGGGGAGACTATAGACTATGAGCCCCAGGGGTCAACGCCAGGGGCCCTCAAAGTCGGAATAGGGTTTTGGGGTTTAGGCTGGAGGGCTTAGGAACTACAGGGCTTAGGGTTTACCCTAAGGCTCCTAAGAGGGTCTTGGGCTTTCTGGGGGAAGGGTTTGGGCTTTGGGGGCTAAGGTTTGGGATCTCACTACGAGGGTCCAGGAGCATTAGGGTAGGAGCACATTATAATCAGATGTTTTAGGGACTCAGGGGTTTGGGATTTATGGTGGAGTAGGGTTTAGGATCACTTTCGGATTCCACGGCCGACACTGCAGAAGTCTACGGACCAGGTACTGGTACTGCCAAGTCTGCAGGTCCTTACCCTAGGGATCTAAGGACTCATATTAAGGCTTTTGGGCCCAAAGACCATTTGATGCCCAGGGGTATGCTTATCACATCCTGCTGCCGCGGGACACAATGCCCCGGCCGCCAGGGAGACATTCATCCTTGCAAGGGTCTACTTCCCAGACCTCTCACAGAATCAAAACCTAGAACCCCCTAAACTAGGGATGCCAATCGCAAAGGGTCCAAAGTACCCACAATGTAGGGTTGCTAGAATAGGAGTAACTATCATGGTTTGCACATATATCCCCCATATAGGTACTTAGGCCCTTTGGAAATAAGAGTCTAACCCTGAGGGTCCAAGTACCCAAACAGCAGGCTTCAGGTCCCGAAATCCATACTCTGAATGGCTTTTAGGCACCTAAAGCCCCAGTATTTGGGTACTTGGGACCCTTTGGGAATTAGTAAGGGGTGCTTCATAGGAACCCCCTGAGATGATCTGCTTTTTGGATCATCCCAGGGCCCGGGTTAGAAGTGGGGAAATCAAGAAGCGTTCCCAGAGCCTCCAAAACCCCTTAATTGAGGAATATACCTTAAACTGCAATGGGAACACTAAATAGATTTAAGGCAGGTTCCGTACTTAAGGAATATACCTTAAATTGTAATAGGAACCCTAATTATATAGATTTAAGGCCTTAAGGGGTTTTGGAATCTCTTTAGAATACCCTAAACCCTAAACTCTAAACCCTAAACCCTATGGGGTTTTGGAAGCTCTTTAGAAGACCAGAGCCTCGGTTCGAGGCCTGGCCGGGACCCTAGGGCTCGGAAGCTGTCAGTGTACTTGGAGGATCATGGGACCTACTGTTGATGGACAAAATCCTGCATTACCCAGTATAAGGAATACACCATAGTTCCCATAGTTTAGAGTCCTTAGGGTCATGCAGGATTTTGTCCACCAGCAGTAGTAACTAGGGTCATGGTAACGGTTTAGGGTTTGGGGTTTTAGGGTTTAGGGACTTATACTTACTTTTACTTATAACCCCAATTGCGATACATACAACCATACTTACTAAGTCCCATGATCCTCCAAGCAGGGCCCCGGGCATCTTGCTGAACGTGTGTAGGGTCGCGGCTTCATGGGATCGGGTTTGCGGGTGTAATTAACTTACCTTTGGTTAGTAGGGAATGGAGGAATGGGGTACAAGTATATCTACTATTACTACCATTGTTCCATTCCCTACTAACCAAAGGTAAGCTAAAGAGCAATCCGCTCAATCTTTTCTCTGTCTCGCTCTCTTCCTGTTTTTTCGAGGATGGGACACAGGCAGCCCCGGTCCCAGTCCGATATCGCAGTCCTTAAGTCTCTCTCTCTCTCTCTCTCTCTCTCTCTGTCTCCCTCTCTCTCCCTCTCTCTATCTCTCTCTCTGTCTCTCTCGCGCTCTGTATCTTGCCTTCCAAATTCTGACGCAGGTGGTGTTTTCAGAATAGGGTGTTCTGTAATCGAATAGTTGGAGTCCCTGTTTGTTGTCTGCAGCTCCGACACCTCGTGTGACAGGCGACTCGAGCGGATTCTCCTAGGATGACAACTTCCCCGATACGCGACAGAAGTGAAAGGCAGCACTTTCCGATTCCTACCAAACCATTAGATCCCCAGAAAGTGTTAAGGTTTGGGTATTGGGGGTCTACCTATAGTCTCCATTCTAGTTCCTTTTGTTTAAAACCTGTTCTATGATTGGGATCCTACAATAAGGTAACCCCAAGAAAGAAACTACGATGGATACTACACGTAAGGATACTAAAACCCTAAACCCCTGAACCCTAAACCCTATAGATCCCGTAGGGATCCCTTTAAAGGAACCCCTATAGATCTCTTTAAGGAAGCCTAAGAAACCCCTAGTAATCTTCTTTGGTGATCTAAGATACCCTGCACGATGGTGAGACCCTGGTCCCACAACACTCACTGCCCTAAAACCTAAACCCCTCAACATCGGAAGTACGGTTTAGGGTTTGGGGGTTTTGGGGGTTAGAGCTTTAGGGTGTTAGGAGTACGGTTTAGGTTAAGGAGTTTGGGGGTTTAGGTTTTAGGGTTTGGGGGTTTGGGGCTAGGGTTGAGGGGTTTAGGGTTCGGGGTTTAGGGTTTAGGGCATTAGGAGTACGGTTTAGGGTTTAGGGGTTTAAGATTCAGGGATTGGAGTGAAACAATCTCGCCGGTCAGTTGGGCAGTTTACGAATACACCCGAAGGAAAATCTGACGATACCCCCAACCCGAAGCCAGAAATCCTGAACCAAAACCCCAAACATCGACCCGCTGAGCTTGCCACACCAACTTGGGCGTGAAGTTCGCGTCCTTGGTGAACCTTCGTTCTCGGACAATGTGGGGTGGACGATGTGGGCAGCACATACTTTACTCCCTCTAGCTCACACAAAGCTCTGATTGAGTTTTCGGTTTAGTGATTAGGCTACAGGCTGTGAGCCCTCAACCAGGAACAAGCCAGACAACCCCTAACTCTAAACCCTAAACCCCTAAACCCTAAACCCTTGTGAACACAAAGCGGATCCTTGGAAAGAGACTGTTGATCTGAGGATCTCTGGGAGTTGGTAGCATCTTCCCAATCCGAAAACCGTTCAGGGTCATACTCTACCTGTAGCCGGAAAGACCTACCTTTTTAGGGTTCCGTATTGTGGTTTCTATATATAGTTCCTTAAAAAGGTAGGTCGTTTCGGCTACAGGTAACTGACGAGGTGCATAAGGTGATGCAGGTTGTATTGAATGCACGTAGCGCATTGGGTTTTCGTGATCCGGGGGATTGATAGTAAGTAGGCTACAGCCACAGGACCCCACTTAGAAATCCTTTTCCTACTTGTACCCGTAGTCTCCATTGTAGCTCTTTTTTTGGCTAGCTAACTTTATGGCTACGACCCCATAATATAAACTGGGCTGGGCAAAAACAGGAACTGCAATGGATCGAGAATCATTGGTAGAACCTAAAAACTGATCCCAAGTGCAACTGCGCTGAGAATCGCGACGACACACAAAACCCGTCCCCATGAACTCTCGGCCAAAGGACTTCTCGATCTTGCGCAGCGTGGTGTCTTTGATGTTGTCCTTCCATGAGCGTGGGAGAAGCTGCATGACCAGAAGTTTCTAGGATCAGAAGACTCATCTCTTGCACGGGTTTCGGGCCCAAAAACCATGCCACAGAAGGAATTTAGCTAGGCTTCAAGAATCTGAATGGTATACGGCCTTTGAAACAAAACTCATCGAGTGTACATTAGTTCGAAGCTTTGGCACTAAGCCCAAACACCCCAAAACATTACACCCCTAAACCCGTAAGGCCCGAAGACCCCAAGCCTGTATTTGGCTACTTGGATGCTCCAGCCTTCACGAAGTTCGAAGTGTTGGTCGCAAGTGTTAAAACGGTCTAGGGTTTAGGGTGTAGGGTTAAGGGGGAAGCAGCTTGGGATTTAGGGCTGGCATTCAGGGGTTTAGGTGTCTAGGGGTTTGGGACCATCAGGCTTGGAATTGTGGTGATTCGCGGGGATCTAGCAGCCATCCAGCAACTAGGAGTTGACTATGGGTCCAGGTATCCATGCACCTTAACCCGAAAGTCACGACACAGAGACCACGCTGAGGCCTGAATGGATCTATAGTCTGTACGCTATACACATACATATATGGATACGAGTGGCTTTGCTTCGGCGTGGACTGGACTCGGGCAGGAGGCCTGTCGAGTGGATTGTACGAATACAGGTCCTTCGGAGCTCCCACTCGGGGCTCGTAGTCCGAAGGGTCAAACTCATGGTCCGTGTCGAAGGCCGGAACTCCAGACTCCGGCGTGTCGGCGCCCTGCTGCCACAGGTACTTCGTCCGTTTCCTGCGTGCAGGCGTCTCGAGTGTCCAGTTCTCCTGCGGGTCAAGATCGTCGACGACCGACTGGAACGAGTCGCCCCCCGGCAGGTCGGCAGGATGGAGGTTTTTTCAGAACGCCGAGTTTCTTCCTCTCTCTGATCGGCACGTCGGAAAACGTGTTCTCGATCCGGCGGGACTTGGCTGCCTTGAACACCATGTACTCTTCGTCGTCGTCTCAGATGCAATACACCTATGTAGAAGCCGAACATACAGATATAGATACAATTATCGCAGTACATACATCTATGCATGTACGTATGTAAGGGTATATTCATATCTGTATATATATATATATATGTAAATACATGTACCTATATGTATATATGCTCATATGTTTGTACATATGTACATATGTATGTATGTACATAAGTATTTATGTATGTATGCATGTATGTATGTATGTGTGTGTATGTGTATATATATATACATATACATACTCATTCATTTTGTTTATGCAATATGTATACATAAAGCACACATCATATGTACATATATATTTATATACATAAACTGTCTATACATGGGTACGTTCACAATGGCGACTGTACACTCAAGACTACGTACCCTGAAACCCCGAACTCTGAGCCCACAAATACCCCGAACCCGAAACCCCAAACCCTAAATCCTAAACCCTAAAGCATAAATCCCAAATCCTGAACCCTAAACTCCCAAAACTCTGAATTACTCTGAACCCTACATCCTTTGGTCACGGGGAATCCCATCCTTGTCGAAGGTCTTGATGCGCACCAAAAAGTTCCTCGCAACATGGAGGATCATGGCACCTAGCTTGCTACGGTTTTGGGCTCAGGGTTTGTCAGGGCATCTAGGGGTCTGTAATGAGTTAGAAAAAGATAATGCTTTATAAGGACTGCCAGGGCTCAGCACGAATGCTACAACGGTTTGTATGGGGTCCCGGCGGACCTCAACAGCCTACAACCTGAACCCTAAATCGAATTCCCAAGAGCAGCGGCCAACGATCCCAAGACGGCCCAAAACGGATACAGGGGCCTTCACAATTAGAATAGAGTTTGGTGTTTAGGCGCATCTTCTACTACAAGTACCTTGAGAAATAACTTGAATCCTAAACCCCAAACCCCAGCCCTAAACACCTATAATAGATCCCTTATAGATCCCTGGAAGGAACCCTCAACACCCATAATACTGCAAATTCATCAGTCCTGTAGGTGAATATAGGGCCTTGATAATTAGAATAAGGTTTGGGGGCCCGTTGTACTAATTTTAATAAGGAGCCCCCAACATAGTATAGGCAATTATTAAGGCACCTTTAGTAATCACTCTTGTACGTCACCCGAGGGTCGTGTCGTTCAGCTCCGTCTTGGCCTGGCCCCATGAAGGCGTCTTCTCCATGACCTGCTTGGAGGTTCATGGGTGGGTATAAGATATAAGAGCTCCTTTAAGGGTCCCATTAAACGGATCTATAGGGATTCTATAAGGGTATAGGGTTTAGAAAGCGCGTTCTCCATGACCTGGTCCGGCATAATGTAGGGCTTAAAGGCTTTAGCGTTGAGGAGTTTAGGGTCTAGGGTTTTGGGTTTAGGGTTATGGAGGGCTTACAGGGTTTAGGGTTCCTGTATCAGGTACTTACCTTTAGGATAGTAGTTATGTAGGTTACTATTTGGAAGAGTGTCCAGGATTATGTAGGGTTTTGGGTTGAGGGATTCGGGAGGGGCATGACTTACACCGAGGGTCTGAGGTACGAATAACTGTGTATAGAGGGCTCCTGCATGGTCACTGTAGGGCCAGTGTTTGTACGTGTGTATGTCTAAACGGGAATCTCGACCTCTAGTTTACATAAGCAAGCTCAGTGCCCTTCAGGGCTCAGGGTAGAACGGGGTGGAATTGACGATCTACCCAGATTCATAGCAGGGTTATAACTGGTTGATTAAAAAAACAGCTTCGGCATTTCTGCGTGTAGAACGACATGCTTCACAGACTGACGCAAATCAGCAACGATTGTTTCTTCTGATTGCATTGCCCTCCCGGATAAGAGTGCAAAGCAAACAACACCGAGTCCTAACACACTAGCTAGTGAATGTAAAAGGCGAGATTTTGACTTGAAGCCCCTATAATACCCAAAGCCTCCGAAGGCCTCAATTAAGGCCTAGAGCCCCGACACCCCCGGCGGGCCGTCATCACGGCGCACATGGTCTTCATCACGGCTTCGGGCGGCTTGGCGTAAGCTTTGACCTTCAAGCAGCGACGAGGAAGCGCATCCTAAGTTTGTCTTCACTGACATCTGGAAAATTCCTACAGTGTAAGGATTACTTGGGGACTAAGCTTAATCCCTAAACCATAAAAAAACCCTAAATCCCTGAACCCTATAGAAGTTCCTCTTCGTGGTTACCTTGTAGGATCCTTATTCCATTTGCAATTTGGGTTAAACAGATAAGGGAACTACAATGGAGACTATAGGTGTATAACGCTAACCCCCCCCTTATGGAAACCCGAAAGCTCCGTGTTAAGGCGCCCTTTTTGGAAGGGCCCTTGGCTTCCACTGCGACCCAGAGCCTCCAAAACCCGCTGAAGCAATACCTACTTGGAGGGGCAGGGGACTTAGTAAGTATGGTTATAAGTAGAGTTATAAGTACCCTAAATGGAGTTACCCCAATTATAACCCTACTTATAACTTACTTACTAAGTTCCCTGCCCCTCCAAGTATAGTCTCCGTGGTAGTTTCTTATCCTATTTTATATACAGGATCCGATTAAGGTAACCCAAAAAATACGATGGAGACTATGCCTCTGTATACCTTAAATCTAATCGGGGTTCCTTTTCGAATTAAACAAAACGAAGGGGTCTGGGGTTCCAGGGGTTGGGGTTTAGGGTGCTGCGAAAGTTTGGACCCCCCAACACAAATCTGGCAACTGTAAACACACCAGCTCTAAACACAAGCCAGAGCCTAAATGCTAAACCCCAAACCCTCAAACCCTTGTAAATACGACCGCCCCATATAAACGCCTTCCAGCGCCCTCATCATTCAACCTCGCTAAACAAACCGAAACCCAGGATCTGGAAGCAGTATAGGTTAGAAGGGGCCCCCACCCTATAATAGTGACCATAAGGATTATATAGGATTATATTAGGGCCCTATTATATTCCGATTATACCACTATTACAGGGTGGGGGCAGTTTCTAAAGTATAGGTCTGTACTGCCTGAAGAACTAGCAAAAGTATGCCCCTATAGTCCCAATAATATACAGTAGTACAATATACCCTGAACCCTACCTTTAGTTTCCATTGTAGTTCCTTCTTGGGGTTACCGGCTAACTTACAGGATTCTAATTATAGAATGGGCTATTAAGCCAAAAACACCCGAAGCCTCCGCAATGGACTTCTTGTCCAGCTTCTCAAGGGCATCGACAGCCGCATCGAGAGCTGGCATGGCCTTCAACATTGAGTTTAAAGGTTTAGGGTTCAGGGCTTCGGGGTTCTGGAGTCGGGGACACTCTGGAATTAGCACACTTTGTCACTTTGGTTCACAAAGTTAGCTAGGGCCCAATTAGG
This sequence comes from Symbiodinium sp. CCMP2592, assembly GCA_905221615.1. Taxonomy (NCBI): domain Eukaryota; class Dinophyceae; order Suessiales; family Symbiodiniaceae; genus Symbiodinium; species Symbiodinium sp. CCMP2592. The sequence goes on from CAJNDT010005668.1 coordinate 144,984, forward strand.
GCGCCTGACCTGCGATTTATGGTATGTGGCCTGATGAGGTGAACTCTGCACGCTCAAATTCCGTTATTCCTCAGACCCCCCACCCTCACGGTACCGGGTTTCGGGAAGCAGCAGATATAGTCCTAAGCTCTGCACCCAAAACCATCCAAATCCCACATTCCAGAGGGGCCTTCTCGAGATCGCGAGTGGCATCATCCGCCAAGATCTTTGTCTCCTGGAGAATTCACACCCGGAGTCTCATTTGGGGTGGAAAGTGCTGTCGGATTTAAAAACGCTGAACACCACAGCCTGAACCCCAAATGCCTTGGACCCTACCAGCCCAAAACTGGGAATTCCAAAGCCTCTTCGGTGTTGTCTACAAGGATTCATAGGGCTGAACCAAAAAAATAGTAACATGGTATTGCCCACTGTTCACGCCCTCGGTTCGGGCTCAGACACTATACCCTACACCCGAGACCTCAACCCTAAACCCGAAACCTCAAACCCCAGACCTGAAACCTTGTAATACAGTACCTGGGTGGTAGTTTTGGGGGCCCTGCAAAGTATTTGTGAATAGGTACCTCTATAGGAACCATAGAAAAAACTTTCCCAAATTGCAACCTAAGTATTGACAATAGTTCAGACCCGAAAACTTACGGGAGCTGTCCTTGGCCTCCTTCTCGATTCGGATGGAGTCCGCTTCTACCTGCTCATCTGTCTTTCGGGGTCCGTTTAGCGTGTATACCTGTAGTCTCCATTGTACCCTAAGGCTCCTAAGATGGTCTTGGGCTTTCTGGGGGAAGGGTTTGGGCTTTGAGGGCTAAGGTTTGGGATCTCACTACGAGGGTCCAGGAGCATCAGGGTAGTTCCTTTTTTTGGTTAACCAAAATCTCTATTATAGGGTCCTAACCATAAAATTGGATAACCCCAAAAAAGGAACTACACTGGAGACTATAGGTAGGGTCCAGTTTAAAAGCTCAGGGTTCAAGGGTGGTTTAGGGTGTAGGGCCCCCTTCTTCGACGGTTTGGGGTTTAGGGACGGTTGAGGGTTTATAGGGTGTAGGGTTTAGGGTGTAGGGTGTAGGGTTTAGGGTTTAGGGTTTAGGGTGTAGGGTTTAGGGTGTAGGGTGTAGGGTTTAGGGTTTAGGGTTTAGGGTGTAGGGTTTAGGGTTTAGGGTGTAGGGCCCGCTTTCAGGGCTTAGGGCTTATAGGGGTGTGGACGCTTTAGGGTTAAGAGTGGGGGGGGGATGTAAGGTTGGTTTGGACGGTGTCTGCCTTCAACTCCGTGTGGCCTGACGTTTTTTGTTGGTGGGCCGTGGCACCGAATCCTCTGATTCCTCACCAAACAGCAAATGTGGAGATCTTGATTCTAGAATCGTATTGATTCGGACCACACCTTAAGTTTCAACAATGATGCCAAGAGGGCGAAGTTTGAACATCTTACTTGGGCAGACTCCTGTTTGGCTGATGCTCCAAATCCCTGTAAACCCTGAACCCTAAAGCCCTTAAACCCCAAAGCCGTGAAGCCTACCCTCAAACGGTGGACGAGCCCTTCCACCACACACCCGCCAGCAGCCGCCTATGCACCAAGCGGAGAAGCTCTCGCACATCCTTGGCCTGGACACACTGGAGACGATGGCCCTCGGCTGTGGTGAAGAAGAACTCCTGCCGCACAGCGGGGACACCCTGCCCCACGGGGATTGCGTCTCTCCAGGACAATGCGGATAACAAAGCACCCTGGAGCTGCATGGCGACATAGGGAGCTTTTGCCAGTGCCGCTGCAGAAGCCACGGCGTCGTCGGTGGGCGTGCCCGTTTGCAGCTTTCCGCCCACGACCCACCCCTTTCATAAATGCCCTACACATCTAGTAATCTTTCTAAGCAACTAAGCCTTACAGGCACACTTGACCTTAAGGGAAGCTTGATAATAAGCCTTGAAGTAACCGTTAAAGTAGGCTCAAGGAGCCCTTTAGGAAACTTTTAGGGGAACCCGTAAAGGAACCCTCTAAGGATCCGTTAAAGGAACCTTTAAACAAGCCCTTATAGGGAGCCCTTCAAAGAGCGCTGTAAACCCTGAGGCTCCATGTACCCTTATAGTAGATACTTAGGCCTTAAAGTACCTATATAGGGACTACTTTGGGGCTTAAGTATCTACTATAAGGGTACATGGAGCCGTTGGGTGTAAAGCAGCCTTCGATGCGCCTGCGCTTGCTGCGCGTCGGCCTTGGATCGCTCAGCCGTGATGACTTTCAGCAGCTCCTGGAAAGGCTTGAGGACTAGGATACCCAGTAACCTAAGAATAAAAAGGCCTCTCTTTTTGGTATTGGGTAACTTTATAAGGAACCTAGAACTACAAAAAGGGAATAAGGGTACTACTGGGCATCCTAGAAGAGGTCCTAGTTCCTAGGTTTCCTGAAGGCCTTAAGGGTTCCTTTAAGGGTTCTAGCTGAAAAGGGCCCTATTAGGGCTCCTTTAAGGGTTGCCTTGACCCTAACAAGAAGGGTACCCGTTTTCCGAAGATACCGTTTTAATGGGGAGAGCCCAAAATAGAAAGGTCAAAAGGGTACAACTCAGGAACGGAGAGCCCTGTCCCAGAAATTCCATGTTGAGGCTTTAGGGGTGAAGGTCTAGGGTTTGGGGTTTGGATTTTAGCGTGTAGGGTTTAAGGTCTAGGGTTTAGGGACTACCATTCTGGAATTAGGTCCCCAAACGCCGTGCTTATTATGCTTTGAAGGACCTAATCCCATAACAGGAGAAAATGTGGACCCTCTTGGTAAACGAGCAAATCGACAGGTGTACGTGAACAAACACATATTTGTATATGTGCCTACACACACACATATATATATATACATACATACATATATGTACATATATATAATATATGTGTGTGTATACAGAGGTTTCAACACATACATGCGAATCAGCTTGAACTATATACACACTCCTATGGCCAGTTTGCAAGGCACTCCACATAGAAACTGAAAAATGCAATACTATTGTATGCATCTGTACACACATACACAAGAGACATAGACAGAGAGAAACACAGATAGAGGCTCAGCGAGACACCCATCCAAACACTGAATCTGAAACCTGAACCATCCAACCCGACAATTTCAACCCTCAATAACCCTGAACAACCCTAAACCCAAAACCCCAAACCCTAAACCCTAAACCCCAAACCCAACACCCCAAACCCTCAACCCCGAGGAAAGAACCACGGGAAAAGTGGTCCTCGCATTCCTTGGCCTTGACGTCGCAGATCTTCTGCTTCTCTTCCTGAGCCCGCAGCACATCAAGCACGGGGGGCTTTGGAGTTATTGTGATTTCGTGATCTACTTATATAAGGCTTCTGGGTTTAATCTTCAACAATAGGACAGTAATTACTTAAGATCCGCAACACCAAAGCCAATAGTCCACCGCAACCTCCATCCCTTAACCCAAAGCCTGGCTGAGCCCAAGTCGAACGTACTTTTTTCTAGGATACCCAGTAACCTAAGAATAAAACGGCCTCTCTTTTTGGTATTGGGTAACTTTATAAGGAATCTAGGACTAGAAAAAGGGAATAAGGGTACTACTGGGCATCCTAGTTTTTCTAGCGTCGTCATCCAGCGATGCAAAAGAGCGCACCTGAAGAACTGGCAGTCGAACAAACAGCCGGGGAAAGGAGGGACCCTTAATGGGGAATGGGGACCCTTTAGAGGGATCTATAGGGATTCTATAAGGGTATAGGGTTTAGGGTATAGGGGTTTAGGGGGTTTAGGCGGTTTAGGGGAAAAGGAGGGACCCTTAATGGGGACCCCTACCCATAATGGGCTATATAATGGGTATATAATAGCTATATTAAGGGTATATACTTAGGGGTCCTTATGAAGGGTCCCTCCTTTCATCCGTACCCAAGAAGTCAACATGAAGATGAACAACGACACCGGCTTCTAAGCCATTCTAGAGGGATCAATCGTTACTCATATGGTCGTAGGACGATGCATAGCCAAGTAAACAATCAACGGCCCAGGTCATGAAGAAGATCTGCAGTGTGAGCACATCGGACTCTTCAACACAACAGGTTTGTCAACCCTGAATACCAAATCCGAAACACAACCAATGTACAGGTGGAGCCAGAGGCACCAACAAACAGACGCCTGAGGTCAATGTGTACACGCGTTGCCTTCTTGAAGCTTTAGGGTATCACCACAACCCCAATCCTAAACCCTACAAGGTCTAACCCTTTCCCACTGCTTTGCTCCCAGCTGCAAGATCGACACTCATCTCTGCCACTTGCACTCGGGCATCGTCAAGCTTCCTTGCTTAGGCTTCGGCTTCCCGGAGAGCCCAATAGACCCGTTCATGGAGGATTATAGCCCAAAGTACACGGAGTGTTGCATTCTAACTTAAGGGTGCGCGGCCCGGGGTTTAGGATGCCCAAAGCCTCCACAACCCTTCAATTAAGGAACATGCTATGCCTGTAGTTTCCATTGTAGTTCCTTTTTGGGTTACCTTATAGGATTCATTATTTAATTGGTAAACCAAAAAAAGGAACTACAATGGAGACTATATACGTATACCTTAATCCTACTTGTCGGGTATCATGGGGAACTAAAGGTTAACCTTTTCGGTTATATATGGATTATACAGGGAGTATACTACCCGAAAAAGGTTAAAGGTTACCTACTCTACTACGACTAGGATACCCAGTAACCTAAGAATAAAGAGGCCTCTCTTTTTGGTATTGGGTAACTTTATAAGGAACCTAGGACTACAAACAGGGAATAAGGGTACTACTGGGCATCCTAGACTAGGTCAACTACTACCGGGAACCCCTGAGACTGGACCTGTGTCTCGAAGTACCCCTATCTCCCGAAGGGTTCGGGTTTAGGGTTTTGGGGTTTAGGGTTTAGGGTTCTGGGGTTTAGGGTTTAGGGTTTTGGGGTTTAGGGTTTAGGGTTTACTGTTTACGGGTCCCGATGTACCAAAATTACAAGCTTTCAGGAATGATCCCTATTCCCAATGGGTCCTAGGTTTTTTTGCAGGATATACGTCCCACAGTGATAGTTACAGTTCCTACTACAGAAACCTTACTAACATTCTGCTGTACAGGTGCTTGGGACTCTTTGGGATGTTGAGTACACCGATGTATGCTCCGTCCTTAAAGGGCCTTAAAGGGTCAAGGCTTGCTATGATCTACAAATGCGCACTCACTTTTGAACCTTTAGGCCCGAAGCCCTAGACCCTACATCACAAGCTCTCAACCTCAAGCCCTAAACCATAAATTAAACCCTAAACTTGAAATCTCATGCTCTCAACCTCAAATCATAAACTAATCCTGAGATCCCAAACTCTCCACCTCAAACTCTAAGCCCTGAAGTGTTTAACGGGCTCTTGGGAAACCTCGACGGGCTTCGGCGTCGAGGTCTGCAGCCCACGGCTTAAAGTTTAGGATTCCCTCAAGTCTAAATCCCACCTTACAAATAGAATAGGGTTTTGGTATAGGGTTTAGGGTTTAGGGCCAGCCATCTAAATCCCAGAGGAGCCTGGGAGAATGGCCTTGCCAGGACCCCCCAGGGACGCTTGAATGGAGCCGTTATGGTGCCTAATAGTGAGTATAATAAGGTATATTAGAGGGTAGTTGGGGGGTCTAGGTGTGCTTGATAGAACTGAGGATTTCAATAATCGGCTTTTTGTTGAAGGACTCATCCTTCGTGGTCTGCCTCTAGGCAATGGAGCGGATGACGCCCTTTGCACCACCCCTTGAGGGTCAGGAAGAGGTAGACTGACATCTCAGTCTCGCGTTCCGCGTAATCAGTATAGGGGCCTTAATACTTAGAGTAGGGTTTGGGGGTCCCGTACACTATATGCATATATGAAGGAACCCCAAAACAGTATCGGTAATGATTAAGGCCCCTATAGTAGTTGGACAAGCTCTTGGAGCTTCCTCTCCAGGCAGCGGCGCACTGTGGTGTCGTCGTAGGGGTCCCACAGGCTGTTGTATGAATAAGCTTGAAGTCTTATGGTGTCAATGGTGGCATGGTAGAGGAATAAGCCAAGTCAACGGAAATCTATTTACCAATGGCCACCTTCAGGTCGCCGACAGTAGCAGATGCCCCCAGGCGCAAGCTTGTAAATGTAGAGCTCTGGTGTATAACTTTTCTCATGTCCTTGTGTCAAGGAACCAAGAGGGATGACATTGCTAAGTATCCAGGCTTCTACAGTAAGTCAAGGTCCCTTTGTAAGAATCCAACACCCCAGAACGTCCAACCCTCTATTAGACGCCAAATACCCAGAATTATGTGCCATCCAGCCCTTTTGGAGGGTACGGAGGTCGAATGCCTAAAGTTTCGGACCTTGGCGTCGCATGAGTTGTACGCTGTTCTACGACGTGTTGGAATTTGATGTGCTGGTGCCTCGTGTGTTATCCCTACATAGAATTTCCAAATAGGACGGCCTGAATTCCTCAGGGTCCGAAGGACCCAATAACAACGTACTTGGTTGGGTTTAGGATCGTTTAGCTGCCCTGGGCGCGGTAGGCGCTTGGACCCCTAGGGCAACCTAAGAGAAACCTAGTAAGTATTAAGCCGCAAATGCCCAACTCCTACACTAATATCCTATACACCCTGAACCCTAAACGGCAAACCCCGAAACCCTAAACCCCCGGTTCATATGGGAGTTTCCAAAAGTAGGGGACCCTAATATGGTACCCTAAATAGTAGGATCCGTATTGTAAGGCCCCCTAAAAAAGGTACCCCTAATTTCCGGAAACTCCCATATACTAAACCCCCAGCCCTCAAACCCAAACCCCAAGCCGATCCAACCGGGCGAGGGGCGAAAGGCCGTTGCGCAGCTTGTCTGCGGCAGAGCCGAGCTCCTTCTGCTTGTCCTCGCAGCTTTGGGATGCGTTGGGTTTAGGGTTTAGGGTTTACACTAGAAGCCCAAAAGTTGGAAACCCAATAGCCTCAACCCTTAAGAGTGATCTACAAGGAATCCGAGCACTAATTGTCCTTAAACGGGTTTCCAACTTTTTGGGGTTTACTGCAGGGGGTTGGGGCCTGGGCCTAGAACCCCAAAATAATCGGATTCATATAAGGAGCCCGAATAAAGGCCCAAGGTTCCTACATTATCCACGTCCTGTTTGGAACGCACCCATCCAACAAAGAACAAAGGGATCTGCATAAATATGTCTGCAAACACTGTGCGGGGAAGATCCTTGGCGAGAGAGCATGACGCCCAAAGAGACACCTGGTGTAGTACATTTCTTTGCGTCAAGTGATACCTGCGCCCAAAAGCCCGATCCCTAATCTAGACCTGCCTTTAGGGTGTAGGGTCATGCAGCACATGCCCTGAAGAGAGTGCTCCTGAAGCCAAAAGCCTAATCCTCAACCATGAAATGGTTCCGCCATGACGGCAAGCTTTTCCAAGCTTCCCAAGGAGGTCAGCCCTCCAGCCACACCCCACGACCTAATGGCTTCAGGTTTGAAAACTACGGCTTTCAATTAAGGAGGCTTCCATTGTGCAGGGCTTCACGTCTAGAATCGGGGGCTGAGGGCTTTAAGGTGTAAGATTCACGGACTCTGCAAACCTTGTAATCTAACTCTAACTCTCTCTCTCTCTCTCTCTCTCTCTCTCTCTCTGTCTCTCTCGCTCTCTCTCTCTCTCTCTGTGTCTCTCTCTTCGCTATTTAGATATGCACGTATGTATTTATATATATATATATATATATATAAATACATATTAACCGAACACATACATACATACATACATACATACATACATACATACATACATACATACGAACATACATACATACACACATACATACATACATGCATACATGCATGCATGCATGCATATATACATACGTTCATGCATGCATGTATACATACTCAGAGATTAGATATCCCAGGGCCCGGACGCTAAATAAACCACAAACCATTCAATCGCCTTACACTCCAAACCCAAAGCCCTGGACTTTGGACACTAAATCCGTGATTCTGAATCCGGCAACCAGGTCCTTCAGCATGCCCATGTAGCCCTGGACCAATTCCAGGTAGTTCGTGGGTGTCACGTAGTTCATGCGCTTCTGCTCCTGCCGGCTGAGGGATTGATTCTAAGCTCAAACACGAGCCCAAAGGGTCCTTGGTACTGTTATGGTGGAACAATCCCTGAATCAAAAGCATAAAAAGGCATGATAATAAATCATAGTGGAGGAACCCCTAATAGAGGAAAGCTACCTTCTACTATATAGGTATATAGGTACTTCGGACCCTTTGGGGAGGTCGGCAGTGGAACTACGTCGGACCCTGGCCCGAGACCTCAAACCTTCGGCTCAAACGACCCGAAAGGAGAGCGAAGTCCTGGTAGATGCGAGTGGAGAAGCGCATGACCGTCCTAGGCTCAAGCGTTTTGATTGGAAGCTGGGACGATCGTAATTTGGGGTCGGAAAAATCAATACTACTAGTATGCCCTTATAGTTCCAAAGTCACATGTAAGACTATGCACTAGTATCCCCTTATACAGCTCCCACATCACTACATGATAGGGCCTAGGGGGCGGTTCATTTAATTTGAGGCTTCGTTTAAAGGAGCACCAAAACGGAACCCGTTTGGGGGGATATTTGCCCCAAGCATATGTAACCCTAAATCCAATTCTAGAAGCTTTCCTTTCTACTATGTAAATACTTAGGACCCGTTAGGGGTGAATCAAGAGGGCTTCCACGAGGGTTTGTGGGTTCGGGCTTGTTTTGGGGTTTTGATCTCAGGACTTGGGCTGCGAGGGTTGATGCTTTCTAGCTGGGCTTTAGGGGTAAGAATCTTTGGCGGCCTGTAGAGAGAACTCGAAACGACATTATATGGAACCCATGGCAGTAATTGGTCCTAAACTCGTAGTATCACTGTATGTCAACTATAGTCCAACGAAACCATCTGCAACCTAAATTACACTCAACCCCAAAGGCAGTGCACCAAAGCAACCCACAACCCAACCCTAAGAGTCCAAATGACCCAATAATTAGGTACTTAGGCTTAGGATAGTAGTTATGTAGGCTACTATTTTGGAGAGTATATGATTAGGCACTTGGACCCTTAGGGTAAGGCACTTCGACCCTCAGTCCTACCAGTCTTTCTAACCAGCCTTCGGCACACGCTTCTCGCAACCCTTCCCGAGCTGTGCAGTTTCATTAGGTAACGCGCTGTGGGTTCATGGTAGCCCATAGGGTCCGAACCGAGACCTACTCAGAATATAGTATACTACTGTTGATGATATAAATCCTGCATTACCCATAATAAGGAATATACCATAATTCCCATAGCTTCGGGTCCTTAAGGTAATGCAGGATTCATATCATCAACAGTAGGACATTGGACGTTTAGGGTAAGGCCCAGAGCTAGCGCCTGGGCTGACTGGGGTACTGGCGATGGTTTGCAGGTGCACAACGGTGCGGGAAGGCCCTAGACCCTCAAGCACATCTAAGAAACAGCAAATACGACTGGGGAAATCGCACCAGTTTTCGGATACGAGACCTGCGGTCGTTGGACGGTCGCCTTAGACAAACGAGCTGTTCGGGGAGAAACGGCGCTGGCTCCTGAGATAACGGGAGACTTAAAACCAAAGCTTGCAACCCTTAACCCTGACAGAAAGGCTCAGCTTTCCGGCAACTCGAGATCCTGGCGGCCTGTATATGGGCATATCTAAATGAGGTTCCCCTTCAGGGCCTTCTTTCTAAGGGTGCTTACTATTTTGGGGACCTAGAAGAGGCCCTAATTCAGAGAACTGCACAAAAAAAAAACAGGCAAGACTTCCAATTCTGAATGCCTGGACAAGCTTGTAGCACGCTGAAGCCGCATCTCTGAACATCCAGCTTCTCAACCGGAAGCCTTACAGCCGAAACCCTAAACCCTCAACCCAACATCTGAACTCTATCCCCGGCGGAATCTGGCTGTCTGATACAAAATGCCTCTAGACAAAGCCTATAATTATAACCTTCAACTCTAAACCCTAAACCCTACACCCCAAATCCCACACCATAAAACCTTGAACCACGAAACCCTAAACCTTTGAATCCAGGCAACTTACAACATTCAACCTTCGATGTCCAGTGTCGTGTGCGCGGCGCCGAAAATCTCGGCGACAGGAGCACGCAGATGCTCCTCCAGCTCACCTTCCGTGACTTGCTTCCAGTCTGCAGTTTACCGTAGAGGCAGGTCCACAACTAAGGCTTGGGATTTGAGTTTAGCGACTTGTTGTCACTTCTGCTAATGTCAATGGGCTCGGCTTAAGCCTGTCGTGCTAGGCGTGCTACGCTTCAAGAGCCCAAGCTGTGCTGAAGCCTAGTCTCGACTGTGGACTGCAAGACCGCAGACGTTCGCAAGCAGGCGACCAGCAAGAAACCTGTGTACGCATTTATAGAGCAGACGGTTGATGATATAAATCCTGCATTACCCATAATGTGGGGGTCGGTTTAGGAATATAGGCTCTTTTAATGCGTCGGCTCCGGGGCTAATTCCGAATCTGACAAAAAAATTTGGGTGTTCTAATTAATGCGTTTTTTTTTGGCTGGGGTGATTTTTTGGTGGCGGGGCTGTGCTATTTGCTGATGGTCAATCTTAAGGCAGCCACGACCTAAACCCCCACCCAAACCCCCACCCAACCCTAAAACCCTGGCCCTGAAGCCCGAAAATCTCTTGCAGAATTGTTTCGCTTATTGGGGCGTCAGGAATGAAAATCTGTACTACTACTGTACTACTACTGTACTACTATTCTACTATACTTGATTATTGGGGGGGGCTGCTAGGGTGAACCGCCGAATCGGGGATTGGACCCTAGCTCAAAAGAGGCCTCTCCAGTACTAAAGTTTGTATAAAAAATTAAGTTTTGGGTCGAATCTGGACCGACCCCCCTTTGGAAGGGTTTAGGGCTTAGGGTTCAGGGTTTGTTATAGGGTTTAGGAGTGTAGGATTCTTTAGGGTTTAGGGTTCGGGGTTTAGGGTTTCAGGCGCTGGCTTTATGCTTTGCTTATTGGGGGAATGTACTCACTGGCTTTATGCTTTGCTTATTGGTACTATTTCTGTACTATTACTGTATTACTACTGTACTACTGTACTACTGTGGTACTACTACTGTACTACTAGTGTACTACTGTACTACTATTGTACTACTACTGTACGATTACTGTACTACTATTGTACTACTGCACTGTTATGGTACTACTACTGTACTACTATTGTACTACCACTGTACTACTGTTGTATTACTATTGTACTACTGCACTATTATTGTACTACTACTGTACTACTACTGTACTATTATTGTACTACGGTACTATAATCGTACTACTGCTGTACTATCACTGTACTACTATTGTGCTACTATTGTACCTTGATTATTGGGGGGGGCTGCTAGGGTGAACCGCCGAATCGGGGATTGGACCCTAGCTCAAAAGAGGCCTCTCCAGTACTAAAGTTTGTATAAAAAATTAAGTTTTGGGTCGAATCTGGACCGACCCCCCTTTGGAAGGGTTTAGGGCTTAGGGTTCAGGGTTTGTTATAGGGTTTAGGAGTGTAGGATTCTTTAGGGTTTAGGGTTCGGGGTTTAAGGTTTCAGGCGCTGGCTTTATGCTTTGCTTATTGGGGGAATGTACTCACTGGCTTTATGCTTTGCTTATTGGTACTATTTCTGTACTATTACTGTATTACTACTGTACTACTGTACTACTGTGGTACTACTACTGTACTACTAGTGTACTACTGTACTACTATTGTACTACTACTGTACGATTACTGTACTACTATTGTACTACTGTACTGTTATCGTACTACTACTGTACTACTATTGTACTACCACTGTACTACTGTTGTATTACTATTGTACTACTGCACTATTATTGTACTACTACTGTACTACTACTGTACTATTATTGTACTACGGTACTATAATCGTACTACTGCTGTACTACTACTGTACTACTATTGTGCTACTATTGTACTACTGTATTATTATTGTACTAATACTGTACTACTATTGTACTACCACTGTACTACTGTTGTATTACTATTGTACTACTGCATTATTATTATACTACTACTGTACTACTACTGTACTACTATTCTACTATACCTTGATTATTGGGGGGGGCTGCTAGGGTGAACCGCCGAATCGGGGATTGGACCCTAGCTCAAAAGAGGCCTCTCCAGTACTAAAGTTTGTATAAAAAATTAAGTTTTGGGTCGAATCTGGACCGACTCCCCTTTGGAAGGGTTTAGGGCTTAGGGTTTAGGGTTTGTTATAGGGTCTAGGAGTTTAGGATTCGTTAGGGTTTAGGGTTCAGGGTTTAGGGTTTCAAGCGCTGGCCCAGACCCCCCCGACCCCCGACCGCGCAGTCGCGCAGAACCGCAGACCCTGCACCCAAGCCAGCCCCCAAACCCCGGCACCTCCCAATTCCCTGCCACTCAGACCGACCCCTGACCCCTGTCCGGGGCTACCGGTTCCAAATTAAAGAGAATTTTTTTTTTTGGTCGGGGGGGGGGGGGTACCCCACTATTAATCCGACCGCCACATTTATAAGGGATATACCATAATTCCCATAGTTTCGGGCCCTTAAGGTAATGCAGGATTTATATCATCAACAGAGATAGCTTGCTTTGGTACTGTGGAGACTCACTCCAAAGCTGTCTTAAGGCCCGTTTAACATGCAGCAGCTGAGGGACTGCTTTTCAAGCCAAAGCCCAACACGAAGGCCAGAGACCTTCTTCCTTCTTCATACAAGATTTTAGCACAACAAACCTCGCCCTCAGGATTGCACAGTCAACTAGCTGGAATGTAAAAAATGCACACATTCTGGACGAGTTGTTGGCTGAGCAATGCTCGCACGGCAGGCTACAGCACTATCATGCTGCCCTGGTGCATCCACTACATTATGCCAAGCTTGCCGCCGATACAGATCAAAGTATGGAGCACCATGACTCCTCGACTGGCAGGCGGTGGAAGCCCTCGGCAGGCGGTGTGAAAATGCTGTCCACGACTTTGAACAAGTCGTCCTTCAAGTCGTCGTATGAGGAGTGCGAAGGAAAAGCAGACCAGAATGATTTTGCAATCGTCATCTGTGAAGGCACATCATGACTTGGACGGATCGCATCCGCAGCAGCAAACACCTCTCCGTCTTTCCACAAAACTCCGGTCATGTTGATTCCCAGTGACTCACACATTTGAAGGACCGCGACGTCGCGTGAATTCGAGGGAAGTCGATCGGCATGATTGTAAATGAAAGTGAAGTTGTACTTGCTCTTGCGCTTTCCATACTTGAGCCACGCCAAAAACTGCTTGATGTTTTCGACGTGAATATTCTCAATCCGGTTGGAGCAAACTACAACTACCTGATCCACGTAGGCGAAGTTGACCTGCAAGTGCTCGCGGACGAGCTCTAGCACAATGCCAGCTGACATATGTGAGTCGCAAAGGCCAATTGTGTCTATGATGTTTACTTTGCGACACTGCTTGTGAATCAGGCCTTGCCCCGACAGAACCTTCATCTGCCTCGTCACCGAATGGGGCGAAGCCATGGACTCAGCAACATAGCGGTTAAAGAGAAGATTTATGATCCTGGACTTGCCAGCGCCCGAAGGCCCAACCACAAGTACATTGTAGGAGTCACGATCTGCTCGACTAAGACCCTGCGGCGATTCTGTAAAGCGCAGGAAGCCGGCATATACATCTTGCGGATAGAGCTCCTTGGTCGGTATCTGCACCAGAAGTTCGCATGGGAGGCAGTTCGACTTCTTCTTGTGCTCATCCATCATGTGCCTGACGAAGGTTGACCCCAAGAATGCCCCCTTCAGCATCTGAAAGCTCACCCACGATCCACTGTATATGTACCGTGCCAGGTGCTCACAGTTGCGTAGTGTGACGGAGTATGCGACTGCTCCACAAACCTGCGACATTCGCTTGGTCACCTCATCGGTCTTCTCAAACGACACCTCCATGTGGTAGGGCGTCGGAAGGCTGTTTTGGTGAACTGCGACGCCTGTGCCGAGAAATTCGATTGTCCATGTGCGATCAGTCACGAAGAAATGCTTGTACTTGAGACCTGCATTATTGCATTCGTGCCAGCACATGTAGAGGCGAGAAGCAAAACTTGCAATGTCCTGGTGCTGCACAGCCTGTCGTTCGGGGCAAATGTTTAAAGCATGATCCACCGCCCACTTCGTCTTCTCGTCCTCGACCACCTTCGATGCTCCGATTCCCATTCTAGCAGAGTTCTATCGAGAGGCAGCTTGAGTCGAAAATGCTCCGACATGCAAGCTGTTCAGCTTCAACTCTCGAGCAAGCAAAAAATGGTCCCTCGACAGCTGGCCCAGACCCAGCTTGGAGCGTAGCCTTTCCCGCAAGCCCTCACGCACAAACTACGTGAAAGGCAAACTCATCTTAAAGCTACGTGCTATCAAACCAGAAGTGATTATTGGTCAGCCTACACCCAAGAGGGTCCATGTATACTACTATTATGGATTTAGGTCACCCCAAATGTTGGAGCCGAGTTCCGTAAAAGTCGTATATACTGTGGACCCTCGGGGAACCCCTCAGCGATAAGGACAAGTGAGATTTCGGAATATGGCACTCGGCATTTGTAGAAGATGTATGGCACCATACTTGCACACCCTGCCCAACAAGACACTGTGAATTCATAGCTTTTTGACTGTCGCAAAGCTTGATCGGCTTAACCATTGAAAAGCCCCAGCCCAAAGCCCAAACCTAAATCTTGGAAACCCGAATTGAGTTGCCTCAACGAAAGTTTTAAATTGAAGCGAAACTCACACACGAAAACATGAGATTGAAGCGAAACTCACACCGTCTGGTGCAACGGTCGAGCCTCAAGTTCCTGAGACCCGGAACTCCAGAAACAGAAAACCCAAAACGAGACAAAGACCGAACCAGGAATACTCTAAACTCCTGAGCCGGCCTAAACCATCTTGAAACCTCAACCCTAAGCCCCTGAAGACCAAATGCCAGCCGCCTTCCGTGAGGAATTTCAGGGCAACCTCTGTCAGAGCCTGTCGGTCTTTCCCCACGACTCAAAACAGCCCAGAGTTGATACTGTCCATAGACTCTACGGGTGTGGGATGCTGGGCTTCGGGTCTAGGTCCCAAAGTAGATACTACTTGTAAACTTGCCGTCTTAGGGTTAACCGAAACTTCACAGGGATGTTAAGCGGGTTTGGAATTCTGCACAAGACTCCAAATTGTGTGTCTGTGGGCCTGTGTGTATGTATGTGTGTGTATATATATATATATGTACATATGTAATACCCACTTTGGTGTTAAGTCCATAAACAATACCAAACTCTGGGCAATTTTGAGTGTTAGAGTGAAGATAACTGTCCCTATGCTTAAGTGATGTTTGCTTCCTAGTGCGATTGCGGTTCTTCCTCATGGCTTGTCAACGGGTTTAGGCCTGAGGATGCAGGAGCTTGCTTGACAAACAGGGGAAAGAAATCTGAGAACGTCAGAGATGATTGTGGGCGTAGCCTTTTGGGATGGAATTAGTGTAACTTGGGAGAGCTTTCCCACGGGAATGTTTCCAGCTTACATTAGACTATGATAAAATCACTTGTGGTTGCCGTCGTCGTAGTAGTACTACTGGGCTTCAACCGCAAACTGAAGCTAAACCGCCTAAAGGCTTAAACTCCAATTTCTCACGTATTGAACTCCACAGCAAATTGAATACTAAAGCCCCGAGCTCTGGGTTTAGGGTTAGGGAACCCTAAACCCTCTGAAGCCTGAAGCTCCCGGTGATCGCCCTAGCAGGCCAGGGGTTAGGGCTTACAGGGCTTACTTGGAGGCTCAGGGGTAGTTATAAGTAGGGTAACTATACTTATATAACCCATACTAGGGCACTTATAACCCCACTTATAGTTACCCATGAACCTCCGAGTAAAGGTTAGGGAGCCCGAATCCCTACAGGTGGGCCTCTGCAGGCCAGGGGAGCAGCCAAATCGCCGTGGTGCAGCTGACAAGCGAGGGGTACATTCCTCGGACGGGCTGAAGGGGCGCCGGGTTCAAACTTTGGGGTGCCCAGGGTTGCCCTAAGACTCCAAGTCCACAACGAGTATCCATTTGGGAGTTTCCGAAAATAGGGGACCGTAATATAGTACCCGAAACAGTAGGATGCTTAGTATAAGGACCCCAAAATAAGGTGCCCCTAATTTTCGGAAACTCCCGTTTGGGATGTACAGTCTTCGAAGAACATCATCTTGGCGCTATTTGGAGTCTTCGGGCTGGTCTGTAACTTGACTTTTAGAGCCCTGGGGCTCCGGTTACTTAGGTTACTGCGATATATATATATATATATATATATATATATACATATTTAAGTGCTCGTAACCTACTACTTAGGTAACCGGAGCCCTAGCGGAGGGCTTTGTGTCAGGCCTGGGAAACCAGAATTTGTCGTTCTGGTGCAGAGTTTCGGCTATAGGCGCTTGCGATGTCGGCCTTGGTAAACAAACGCTGGGCACGTCTGGGATTGCGGATATCAGCTTTCGGTCTCCTGATGGAGCAGAGCGTATTGGTTGCGCCGACGCCGTTGTTTTTTTGGGTCGGGGGTTTGCTGCTGGGCTTCGATGCAAAGCTACGCTGTAGAGTTCAGAAGTCAAAGTGGGGCTATCAGCGACTCCAACATGCCTTAAACCACACTAAGTAAGGATCCCTTTTTCGGCCCAGGATATTTCTTGATGAAGGGTTGTTGGAGTCTCTGGGTTTAGATCAGACTCCAGGCTTAGGTTTTGCTTATGGACATGAACTTCAGTGCTTGTCCAGGACCCCCTAAGTACCCTTGAACGGGCTCTGATATTTCTCATTAAGAGGTAATTATAGGGCCTACATTAAGGGGTAGTTGGGGGGTTCTAGGGTGTCCCTGCGACTTCATGCCCCAAATCTCCGAATCAGAAGTTCCCCATTAATTGAGTACCCCCACCAGACTACTGCTTGGCTACACAGGGGCGAAAGCTTGAAAGCAATGTCGAAGTTGGTCAACTCTCATATAAAGACCAAGCATGGCCCCGTTTAAGGCTCCTCCCAAAATGGCCCCGTTTCACTAGGTGGGGCTTTTAGAGCCTTTGAAAAATATTAGTAAATAAGATCCTCTTAAGCCCAATAAGCGAAAATATAAAATGTCCCAAAGCCCTACCTAGTTTCAAGCTCCTCCAAAAGTTAAAACCCACTCAGCCCTAAACCCTACTCTTAATTTCAAGCACGCTCGGCTCCTGGAATGTATAGTTTGGTCTTTGGGCCCAAAAGCCTTAATATATGGGTCCTTAGAGCCCTAATCCCTCTAGAACCTTGTAAAGGACCCCTTACAGATCCCTGTACAGGAACCTTATAGATCCCTAGGGTTCGAAGGATCTTTAAGCTTACGTCGGTTGAGGGCTCAGCTGGAACAGGACAAGTTGCGGCAGTAGTCGCGGAAGTTGCTGCCGATGTAGGACATGCAGAAGACCTGAGTTTTCGGAGCTTGGGGCTCAGGGCCTTCAGTGTTGGGGGTATTGGGGATATCGGGTATTGGGGTTTAAGGGTTTAGGGGTTCAGGGCTTTCTTTGGGTATTAGAATTAGGGTTCAGGGGTTAAGGTTTAGGGCCTTAGGGTATAGGGTTCAAGGTTTAGGGCCTTTAGGGCCTTTGGGGATTGAACGGCACAGAGCTTAGGGCCTTCAGTGCTTGGGGTATAATTATTGGGGTTTGAGATGCAGGATTCAAGGTTTAGGGTTTGGGGTACTCGGGTTTGCTTTATGTAACCCCTAAACCCTAAACCCTAAACCGTCAATGTATACTACAAGCATCGCAAGGCTTCAGGAACCCAAAGCATGCGTCTGCCAACGATATTGCGGCCCCTTCATTACGGCAACCCGGTGATGCACGACGGCTGATGATACAAATCCTCCCTAAGCCCTAAAGCCCTATAGATCCCTAAAAGGAAGCCCAGGTACCCCTACATAGATCCCTTTAAAGGAACCCTAGGGATATATATCATCAACCGGAGAACCTGCTGCCAGACCCTGCGCAGCACAAGAGCCTCGAAGTTTGTTCGGACCGTGTAGCCTTGAACCCCATCATAACCCTGGTCCAAAACCACGCAAACATCTGAGCTTGAACAGTCGAAGGACCGCCCCCGAACTCCCAAAGGAACCCTTAAACCCCGAAAGCCCTATAGATCCCTCAACGGAACCCCTAAACCCCTAAAGCCCTAAAGCCTTAACCTCAACCAGGAAGCGATGTGCAGGTTCGTCCGCACCCTTGAGATGAAGAAGTCGTACATGGCTTCTGCTGTCTGGTTGATCTTCTGCTCCTGGGACGAATGGGGTTTATATGGTATAGGGTTTAGGGGTTTAGGGGCTTAGGGTTTAGGGTTTAGGGGTTTAGGGTTTATATGGTTTAGGGTTTAGGGGTTTAGGGGCTTAGGGTTTAGGGTTTAGGTTTTTAAGATCTTCTGCTCCTGGGACCGACAAGAAGCTCGGTATGGGGGTCTATGCGGGTTCTTTTCGTTCAAAAGAATTCCTGTAAGGTTTATTATGTACATACATATGTGTACGTGTACATGTATGAAACACACATACATAGCAAGCATGCATGCATGTATGTGTATGCATGTGTAGGTACCTGTATGTGGGTGTGTATGTATATGTGAATGTATGGGTGAATGAATGATTTGTTGAATGAATGCATGTATGCAAGGGTTCTACTAGTTGTTGACCCCTTCAGCCCCTATCTTCAGCCCTATGAAGGCTTCATTCCCTAATCCCATATGCAAACACTCGAACCCCCTGATACCCTACATAGGCCATCCTAACATACACCCTCAGCCTGCACATAGTAGCAAACACTGCATAAACAATGCTGGCGTTTGCAATGACAGCGGCAACAGTAATTTGAGTACACCCTAAACCTTTAACCCAAAATAAATCCTAAACCCTACACTTAGCTGACATGCCCACTCTCCTTGGCCGCCTTCTCCAAACCGCTGCGGATGGTCCCAAGCCTTGGTACTGCGACTTTTCTATATAGGAGATCATAACCATAAAACTAGGTACTCCAAAAAAGGTGTAGGGTATGACCCTCCAGGTATAGCAGGCTCTTGGAGAGTTTTGAGCCTGAGGCTAATGGTCTTCTTGGAGGTAGCTGTTCAACCTTAAGCCAGCGACCTGCATTTACTCAAACTCATGAAGCATTCAGCCTACACTACTCCCCGCTTAAGGCAAGTGTAAGACAAACTTCTTGCAGTACTCGTTTCTTTCAAGTTGGGGCTTGCTGTAGAGCATTCAGTCCTCCGAGTACCTGCTGATGTTCGGTGGTGGGTTGTACCCCACAATTTCAGAGGTCACAACCTGCATGCACTACATTATTGAAGCGTCGGCGGTTACAGGTTCAGTCCGGCTCAGTATGAAAAGCATCTCAAAACGGAGTGGGCACTGATCGGAAGAGCCGTAAACCTCACACCCATAGCTCCTGTATCCTATTCTAGGGCTACGAAATGAAACCATGATGCACAACAGCCCTGCATCACATAAAGTCCCCGTGGCTCATCGCTGGTGAACAGGTTCGGCACCTGTCGTCATGCGCTGCTGCCGAGTGGGGGCTTCAGGCTTTGGGGGGTTGGCTTGCAGACATGGGTTCCGAAACATAGGCTCTTGTTAAAGGATGTATATAATATAAGTGACCATAGCTTGGAAACCCTATCATGTACTATAGATCCCTACTTAAAGGGTCATGGGACCTAGCAACTGAGTTATTACTAAGGTAACTATACTTATAGTTACTTATAACCCCAATTGAGGGCCTTATAACCATAGTTACTAAGTCCCATGACCCTCCAAGTATTACGGTAAGTTACACTACGTCCGTAACAAGAACCCAGAAGTCTAAACTCTGACCGGTGGAGATGTTGGGTTCAAAGGGGAAAAGGAGGGACCCTTAATGGGGACCCCCTACCCTATAATGGGCTACATAATTGGTATATATAATGGCTATATTAAGGGTATATTACCTAGGGGTCCTTATTAAGGGTCCCTCCTTTTACCCTTGGATGGGTTCGGTAAACCATCGAAAGCCTAAGAACACCTGATGCCTCAGCTTGTCGAACCGTGCCCTTACCTTCAGGGATCCTTTAATTAAGGGCTCCTTTAAGGGATCCTTTAAGGGCTCCGTTTAAGGGATCCTTTAAGGGTTCCTTTTAAGGGATCCTTTAAGGGCTCCTTTAAGGGATCCTTTAAAGGTTTAGGGTTGAAGGTTTACCTGCAGCTTCAGCCCGATCCACCGAACCTACACGCACCGCAAAAAGTCTAGAGCTTAACTTGAACGATCATGGGATGCCCTAAGCTCGCAAGAGAAGCTGAAACCGCAGGCCAAGTGTGATCCGAAGTACATAATTTACGTCATGACTAAATCCCTAACCCCTAACCCCTAGACCCTAACCCCTAAACCCCAGCCCCTAAATCCCTAACCCTATCCCCAGCCCCGTATGATACTTATCGACTCTCGCTGGCGATGTAAAGTTCTACCAAGACCCGGATCTCGGTTCATGGTGTCTAGAAGATTAGGATGCGGAATGTCGGCTAGCATGTGCAGACATACCCTAAATAGTAAGAACATTATCATAAGATTCCCAAAAGAAGATACCCCTAGTTTTCGGAAACTCCCATATATGTAAGTAAGTATGTATGTTGCTATGCATGCACCGTACGGGACTTCACATCTTGCGCGCCTCGCCACTGGAGAGCATGTTGGCAACATCTTCCAGGAAGCTTTCCTCCACAATCTCCGTGTCCTGAGGCTTCAGGGCTTCAGGGTTTAGGGGCTGGGGGGTAGGGTTTAGGGCAGTTTAGGGGTTAGGGATTAGGGTTCAGGGGTTAGGGGTTAGGGGTTAGAGTTGAGGGCTTAGGGTTTGTGGGTCAGGCTTCGGAGCTTCAGGGGCACCTTCTTTGAGGGGCAAGGGTCCTGCTACTTAGTAGGGTATACAGCGGGGATTCCTCCCATATGTGTTTGGAGCAGTGCCCAAAGGGTCCTGAGCATCTATAAAATAGAATGTAGGGTTTCTTATTTCGGAAGTAGTATGTGTCGATTTGGTGAAGTATACCCCCATAATAGTGGCTAGGACCCTGTGGGTAAGATGGATGTGAATTTTTTGGACAAAGGCCATCCTGGTATGCGGGATCAAAGTCAGAGCTGGAGTTCAGGATCCACAAGCTAGGATGCCCAGTAAGCTTACCTTTTGGTGTTGGGTAACGTTATACAGGAACCTGGGACTACAAAAAGGGAACAAGGGTACTACTGGGCATCCTCGCAAGAGTATGACGGATCGAGGGCGAACACTTCAACAGACTATGCACCTGCATGGCTGCGTTGACTCCTTCATCTACAAGCACAGCAAACTTTGCCAACCACCTAACGTAGGGGCCTTAAAAAATAGAAGAGGGTTGTGGAGGTTCCTCATTAGAATTATAGTATTCTATACCCCGCCCGCGTCGAAGTATTGAGGCCCCTGGACTACAAACCTTCGAAAAATCCAGGCAATCACAACTCAGGCCTGAACAGCTTGTTTTGGAAATCCGCTTCCAGCCCTGCATATGTCTCATGGCCCCATTAATGCGAGCCCCCACTTTGAAACCCCGAAACCCTAAACCCTAAATCCTAAACCCTAAACCGTCCTAAGCCCCTATTAGCCAAATCCCCAAACCCCTGGAGCTCTAAAGCTCTTTCCCCGCAGAACTCCCAGAGCCCCACAGCCCCAAACCCTCAAGCCCCAAATAAAGCATCCTAAACCCTGAATTGCCAAGGCTCTAAATTCCTAGGCTCCAAAATCATAAATCCTTCTAACCCCAAACCCTAAACCCCTAAAGCTCGAAAGCCCTAAACTCTAAAGCCTAAATACACTCTAAACCCCTAAAGCTCGAACACCCTAAACCTTAAAATAGGAATCCTCTACGCCCGAGACCCTAAAGACCTAAATCCCTTAACCCCAAACTCTCTATACCCTGAACCCTGAACTTAGGCCCCAAACCCTAAACCCCTAAAACCCTGAACCTTAAACCTGACACCATACAAAAAACAAGGCCCTAGGACCCCGAAGACCGGCCGAGGCGCCGAGAAGAGGAAGGTCATGGCCTGGTTCTTCACGCCGGTGAGCTCCTGGGTCGGTATATGGGCGTTTCCCACAACTAGGGGTACCTTTAAACAAATCCTTTAAGGGTTCCTTAAAGGGATCTATAAGGGTTCTATATCTGAAGGGTTTAGGGTTTAGAGTTTCCGAAAATAGGGGTACCTTATTTGGGGCTCCTTATAATAGGGATCTTACTATTTAGGGTGCTGTATTAGGGTCCCCTATTTTCGGAAACTACAATATCAGGGGCTTGGGGTTTATCAAAGGGGAAAAGGAGGGACCCCTACCCTATAACGAGCCGGTTTAGGGGTTTAGGATTTACGGTATAGGGGTTTAGGGGTTAGGGGTTTAGGGGTTTTGGGGTTTAGGGTTTATGTCACAGTTTAGGGCTTAGGGCTTTGTTTCAACGGCTCCTCTTAAAGCTCCCTTTTAGGGGTTGCCTTTAAGGCTCCCTTTAGTTCAGGCTTTTTTTATGAGGTTTAGGATTAAGCTTTTTTGTGAAGGTAGTCGGCAACAGAGGTCAAGGTTTACAGCGCTGACCACCTTCTTTGTGTGAAGGTTTAGGGTTTAGGGATCTATTTAAGGGTTCCTTTTAAGGGTTCCTTTAGGGTTATTTTTTGTGTGTTTTAGGGTTTAGGGTTTAGGGTTCGTTTTTGGGGCTCCTTTGAAGGATTCGTTTTAAATTTAAGGGTTTTTAAAGGTCCGTTTTAAGGCGTTCCCTTTACGGATTTAGGTTTAGAGTCTAGAGTTATAGGGTTCCAGGTTTAAGGTTTACGGCTCGGAGGATCATGGGACTAAGTAAGCATGGTTTTTAATACCTTCCTTGGGCAGATTACGTTTTCAGGATTTCGGGTTTGGGGTTCCCAGGCTTTTTATTCTCCCGAAGTGTCCTAGCCTATATGGGATACCTGCTGAAACCATAATAGTATCTCGCATTGCAAAAGACATCCTACTTTGTACGATGCAGGTACATAGGATCCTTTGCATCTACAATGCAACAAATCCCCAACCCTAAAACCAACCCCTAAGCCCTACGCCCTACACTCTAAACCCCGAGCCCGATCCCAACCTATACAACTAAATACCCTAAATCCAGTTACTCCCCCGCCACCGCCCCCGACCCTTCACACAAAGAATCGTCTACGACATAACAGCAAGGGCTCGTAAAGGCGCTTCATGTCATCCAAGAAGGCCTGGTGCTTGTACCTGGGTAATCGGGGATTAGAAATTCGGGTTTTGGGGTTTGGGGATTTAGGATTCGCGCTGCAGGGTTCTAAGCTTTCGGGATGATAGGGTGCAGAGCAAGGTTTATCAGGTTGGATTGCGATTACGGGGTTATCCTCTCCCTCAAACAGGTTAAGTTTATCATCCTTCCTAGCGATGCAGGAGACCATCCGTGATTACGATACCTATAAGTCCAGGCAAGCGGCTGTTTGGTGATCTCGATAGAGAAGCACTTGTAGAAGGCCAAGTATGAAGCCAGTCGGGTTTGACAGTGGCGGCCCGATCCACCGACGCCAATCAGAAGCGCATTTCCCTGGAAAAGCAGATCGGTGTTTAGGCTTCGGAATTTACCCTGACCCCTAAATAACTTACCTTGTTAAGGACTGATAGTACCTTATATATACACACACATATCTATACATATATGGGTGGCTGTCAAAATGAGGGCCCCTTGATGGGTCCTAATTATAATACGGCACTTAATACTTAGGGTACCCAGAAAGGGACTGTAAGTTTGACAACCACACACATATATATATATATATATATATATATAGAAAGAAAGAAAGAAAGCACAAACATAATGGCTGAAAGGTGGATGTCTCAGGATTCAGGGAGGGTTTTGGGCTTAGGGAAAGTCGTTATGTTCAACATCTTTTGTCGTACATTCGGCCTGTCCTTTCTGTTCTTGCGGGGTTTAGCGGTTTAGGGTTTAGGGCTTGCGGTTGCCATTCCACATTTGCTGGCTGTGGGCTGGAAGTGAAGGTTACAGTTCTACAACTTTAGAGACCTTTAAACGGACAGGATGCCTTGCAGAAGCAACTGTTGCGCTTTATACAGTGGCGGCTAGCTAGTCTGAGATCAAGATCACACTGACAAAGACAGGGAAGCACAGCTGTCGCAAAACAAAACCAGCAGCCAGTAAATCCCTGAAGCCGAAGCTGCAAGCTCTAAACCCTAAACCCTAAACCCTAGACCCCAATCTCTACATCCTGAAGAACAACCCTAAACCTTCAAACCAAACAGTGACACCAATGCTATAGCCTCGAAAGAACACAAGAAAATCAAGCTCTACAGCACAAATAGCCCAAAAGCCCGCAACCCGAAGCTCTAGCAACCCAAATCCCACTCTCCAGCACCTAGGGCGGTCAACTACACCCCGGATATCTGACCACATAAATCCATACACACCGAAAAAGCCCACCACATCTGCATAAGCCCTAACCATTCGGTGACCTGTGGCTGCTTCAGGATGCGCAGAATCTTGCAACAGATCTCCACGGCCTGGTGCGGGTTCGTGACTTAGGGAGTTGGGGTGCTGATACTGCTTGCAAACATGTCCAGGGACGGTTGCGAGCTTTCTGAGGCTTACAACTGGGTTCAGGGTTACGGGTACAGGCTTGAAGAAATGCCCCGTATGTAGGGGCCCGTATAGCACATGCATTCGCCCGGGAGCTACTGCATTGCAGCATATAAGAATCATGGAACTTTGTGATGTGAGGGTTCCTGGGAGGCTCTTGGGCAGACTATGTTTGAAGACTTCAAGTGGGAATGGTGCCGGAGTCAGGGTTTAGGGCTTACCTAGAGGCGCATACCCTACCCTGCGGATTTCGTGGGCTACCGACGTTTCTAAAGAACTAGGTACCTAAAAAAGGGGCAGGGCATGAGCCCCGAGGTATGAGTTGGTTCGTTGGCTGGTCTAGGGAGTTTAGGGTGGTTGCTTTAGGGTTTAGGGCTTCGGGTTTCAGGTTGAAGGCTTTAGGTTTAGGGTTCTTGTTCTCTTGCACGACCAAAGGAAGGAACTCTGTAACCTTGTGCACTGTCCTGGGGCTTGCTTCCTCGTTCGTTTCCGCGGCTTCAGGTTTACTTTGACCAGGGCTCGGGATGAATGTGGGATGATAGCATGTGCACCCTAAACCCTAAACCCTAAACCGATGCCTTCGCCAGAAAAGCCATCAGTCCGAAAAGTCCAAGGCATGCTGAGCTCAGCATGGCGTGGGCCCTAGTAGCGTTTCAGATTGAAAAGCTTAGTCAGGATCTGCTCTTTACCGCCCATTTCTGAATATGAAAACTGTGGTAGTAGTTGCTGAATGTAGTACTAGTATAGACGTCCAGCAGACGGCACGGTAAGCACATCTTTCTGAATTTGTGTAGCCCAAACTTATGGGAGCCCAAATCATACTGTAGAAACCCTACATTCTACTATATGGGTACTTGGAATCTTGGGAATCCTTAGAGGAACCCTAAAACTAAACCCTTAAAGGAAAGCTACACTCTACTACCCTTTGGGCAAGGGCTAGGCTTCAGTCACATTAGTTGCATACATGCCCAACACGACTCAACCAAGGGTTTAGGGTTCAGGGTTTAGGGTATTGATTGGGCACATCCTACCGCCACTCCGCGACGACAGAAATAATGAGAAATCACGAACTCGGCCCTTTGAGAACTTGACTGCACATTAGCCCCGTTACATCCTCTTAACCGACCGAGCAGCAAAAGCCATGGAGCAAAGCATATCCTATTTGGGTACATGGACCCTTATGATCCCTAAACTCTAAACCTTTGAGGTACGCGTAAAGAAACCCTTTGAAGGAACCCCTTAACAGAACTCCTTAAAGGAACAGCCTAAACGGTCGAGCCTCTTTGAACATGACCAAAGACATGGGTGACTTCTTGAACATGGTGTTGTAGTCCTGCGGAGAGAAGCCGGGGACTCAGCAAGCAGGTTTAAAGTGGGGCTATTTCAGCACTTATAACGCTTCTAACCTTCAATATGACTTGTAATCAAATATAGGAGTTTCCGAAAATAGGGAACCCTAATATAGTACCCCAAATTAGTAGGATCCTTATTATAAGGACCCCAAAATAAGGTACCCCTCATTTTCGGAAACTCCCATATAGCTAACTTGAAAATCAGCTCAACTACAACATCCTCGCTGACATGATCCTCGGCCAACTTCCAAAACCCAAGAGACCAGCACTCCATGGGCGACAGCATTCAAAGAAAAGCACCTATTGGTCCGGAAAGTCTGGTGAGGGTTCAGGGCTCATGGGACTTAGTATCTTTATAGGGTTCCTTAAAGGGCTCCTTTAAAGGGATCTATAGGGGTTCTATAGGGTTTAGGGTCTACTTCAAGGATCATGGGACTTAGTAACTAGGGTTACCATTGGGGTAACTATACAGTATTCATAGTTACTTATAACCCCAATTAAGGGACTTATAACCGTACTTGCTAAGTCCCATGATCCTCCAAGTAGTTTGTATGCATGTTATTGAAGGTATTCGTGGTATTGGACTCCATGTGAGCATCCTTGGAAGCTTGCTGCGGCCTTCTTCGTCGGCTACTTAAAAGAGAATGTGGCATAGCAGGTCCCAGGTAGCGTTCTGGGTATCCTGCCTCAGGTTACCAGACTTCTACCAACGTTTGATTAAGGATCGTCGTTGAACTGATTCCCAGTCTTCTTTCCTTCCCTTCCGTTCCCTTCCTGCTGCCTTCCCTTCTTTCCCCTTCCTTCCTTCCTTCCTTCCCTTCCCGCCTTCCATTCTTTCCCCCTTCTTCCTTCCTCCCCTCCCCTTCCGTCCATGTCTCCTGCCTTCCGTGGCTCCTCTTCCTTCCTTCCTCCTCCGGCCTTCTTTCCTTCCTTCATTCCTTCCTGCCTTGCTCCCTAGACTGGAGTACCTAGTCTGAAGCCTCTAACCAAGATCGCACTGAACTCCAAACTCTAAAGCCCCAAACCCCAAACCCTGAACCCCACATCCTAACCCTCTAGAGCCCCTAATCCCAAATCCTAAACCCTAAACCCTGAGCTCTGAACTCTAAAGCCTGTAAGAAAACGAAGCTCAGTCCTCGTTCTTCTGTTCCATGAAAGCTTTGAGGCCTCAAAAGGCTTAGGGCTCAGGGTTTAAGCGTTCATATAACATTTCCTTTGGGGGGTGGGATTAGGGCTTAGGGTTTAAGGTTTTTTTGGGGGGTGGGATTAGGGCTTAGGGTTTAAGGGTTCATGTAATGTGTTTTTTTTGGGGGTGAGGTTAGGGTTTAAGGGTTTAGGGTTTTAGGGCTTTTTTCTCAGAAAGACGCTGCAGTGGCCTCTGAGTACTGAAGGATCTCGTGGTCATGAGAATCCTGGGTTCTTGTTAAGGGACCTAATCTAGACCTAAGAGTAATCTAGGAATAAAAAGGGTGCCCTTTTTGGGTTAAAGGGCGTTATAGGGGAACCTAAACCCTAAAAAAGGGAATAAGGGCCTACTCTGGGTCCCAGTAATTTAAGTTACCATAATACGGGAACCTTATTATTCACTATGGATCCCTATTATGGTAACTTGAATTAAAACCCTTAACATTTTTGGCCAAGTCACTCTCAGCCCCACGGGGCTTTAAAACCCTTAACAGGAACCCAGAATCTTATCACTTCTAAGGGTCTGCCTTCAACTGTGGATTCAGGGGATAATCATGTGGGCGCACAAACAAGAAGAACGGTCTTCTACATTACTTCCGCCAGCCTTTGCGATCCTGCATGTAGTCGTACCTGGGCTGCCGGCAGTTTTTGATTGAATTCTTTGCACGGTGGGACCCGGAGAGTGTAGGGATTAAGGTGTGTCGCCTAGGGATCACACTCATGCTCGACCACTAAGGGGTATAAAGCTGAAAATCACCGACTAGGGTTGGGATCGAAGTGCCGGACTTGTGAGTAGAGAGGTGTGTCGGCAATCTGCAAGGTACTAGTAGTACTGAATGTATGCGAGTTGTGTGTATGGTTTCGGCTGTAACATGCCGTTGTTGGGTTTGCGCGGTGCATTGCTGTTTGAGCAGTCGAAACCCGAGGATGATTTATGGTCTATTCCAGACTCCGGGAGGTTCGGAGTCGCTTGCTTCCCCAATAAGCCACGGAAATAAAAGGTTAAGCTTTCCGATTACAGTAGAAGCCAGAAAGTTGGAATATCATTATCGTAACCCCTTTAAGGTAAATTATAGGGGATCCTACCATTAATCCATATTCCAACTTTCTGGAGTTCCCTTTACTACTAAACTACGAGTACCCAACACGCTTGAGGGTTGGGTATTGCGGAACTAAGTCCGGCAACTACAGCCAGCAACACCCACCAAAAAACTCCAGCGAAACTCAGAGCCAAAGGAGAAACCAAGACAAGCACTACTGCATCTAAGGGAATTTTCCAGGGCCTCTAAACCTTGAACCGGGAGCCGTCGGGGACGTTCTCGTTATAAGGGCCCCTTAATTAGAATACAGAAGAACAATTAACTATTAGGAAGCCGTGTCCCTGAATAGTCATACCCCGACATTACTAGAGGCGTTAAAACTCCTGTTCAAATTTTAGGGTTGCGCGCTTCAGGGTTGAGCGATTGTAGTCTCCGCTGTAGTGCACTGTTCACATTGTTTTGATTACTTAGTTTCTTCGTAGAAGATAAACCTCACAGCATGCTTACATCTGAAGCCTTACAACCCTAAACCAAGTCTTCTGCCGCAAGGAACCTAGTTCACGGTTGGGATAGGATTAAAGGATTTAAGTCTAAGTTTTCATTCCTTATTGGGTTTAAGTACCCATAAAAATGTAAAAATGGTACCCAGCGATGGCAAAGGAGCCCTTAACTGCTTTACAGAACCCTGGTGGAGCCCTTAACCCCAAGGGTCCAAAGGACCCAAGAATAAGGTACTCGGTTTTAGGATAGTAGTTATGTAGGTTAGGATTTTGGAGAGTATATGATTATTAGGTACTTGGACCCTTGGGGTTAACTTCCAACACGTCGAAGGCTGCTCCGGACTCAACAGCCTACTTGGAGGTTCATGGGGGGTTTTGTACGGGTTCCTTTAAGGGTCCCTTTAAAGAGATCTATAGGGATTCTATAAGGATATAGGGTTTAGGGTTTAGGGCCCACTTGGAGGTTCATGGGGAGCCAGGGGACGTCGCATCCTCAGCTTCGGGATTCGTCAAATCCAGGGCGGCGAAAACGAAATCCGGGTCGCCGCCATCAATCCTTACTTGGAGGGGCAGGGGACTTAGTAAGGGCTCCTTAAAGGGATCTATAGGGATCCTTAAAGGCATCTGTGGGGTTTAGGGTTCAGGGTCTACTTGGAGGGGCAGGGGACTTAGTAAGTAGGTTATAAGTAGGGTTATAATTGGGGCAACTCCATTTAAGGTACTTATAAGTCTACTTATAAGCCTACTTACTAAGTCTCCTGCCCCTCCAAGTACGCGCTTACGATTCAGGGCTTAGGGGGGTTGATATGATTCCAAGAGGGTCCAAACACACCATTATTGTGGAATTAAGTCTCCCCAAAGCAAGATTAAAATAAGATGGCCTTTGAAGACATAAAATCCATAATGGGAATTCATACGGACCCTCTGGGTATGCGTTTATGACTCAGGGCTTAAGGGTTTGCATGCCCCAACCCCTCAACCTAAACCTCATTGAGCCGGAATCCCGAAACCCCAATTTAGACATTCCCCATGTTCTACACAAAAACCCCTAGACTTCGAAATCCAAAAACTTGAACCCTCGATCTCAACAAACTAAGGACAGTAAACACTGCAAAATATGAGGCAGTGAATGATCGTGACCCCCTCAAGTACAAGCGGAATACAAAACAAAGGCAACCCCGAAAGTGCCCAATCGTCTACAAAGGCATCTGTAAAATGACACAACTTATGAATTTAACAGCCCTGCACCAATTCCAAACAGTCCCCGATGCCCTAAGCCCTTATCCAGCTGTAGCCTCCCTAGGCCCTAAACCTTAAACCCTACCCCCTAAACCCAAAACAGCTAAACCCTAAACCCTAAACCCCTAACACCTAAACCCCTAAACCCTAAACCCAGTCGTATCCTCCGACTGTTACCGAGCTCTTCTTGCGCCAGGCCGCTCTTTGCTTCGGACCTTTGGACTGGACTTTCAGCACAAATGGGCCCATACAGTAAGAGTGTATAATATATAGGGCTACTGTTAAGGTCCTACTATATCTATATTATGGGTATTATTCAACTATTACTGAGTGGGGGCCGTACCCAATGGGTGGTTTTGTCAACATTAGGGCCCCTCTTTGGGTACCCTCAATATGAGGTGCCGTATCAGAATAAGGACCCAAAAAGGGACCCTAATTTTGACAACCACTCAAATGTTCCAGGCTTTTCAAGTTTGGGTGTTTAGGGGTTGGGGTTTAGGGTTTCGGGGCTATTGGTTCGGGTTTAGGGTTTTGCGACTGGTCTCGTGTTTAGGCTGTTGCTTTGGTATCGGGCTTAGGGTTTAAGGCTCAGGCTTCCGGCTTCAATCAAAGGGGAAAAGGCGGTACTCTTAATGGGGATCCCTACCCAATAATGGGCTTATAATGGGTATATAATGGCTATATTATGGGTATATACCTAGGGGTCCTTATTAGGGGTCCCTCCTTTTACCCTTTGGCTACTCCTGAAAACGATGATACGTTACTCCTACGTGGACACCAGGTAACCCTAAACCCTAAACCCGGAACCCTGAGCCCCAAACCCGTATAAACCTTAAACTCTCAGCCCTAAAAAGGCCTTTGGCCGTTTTAGCTCTAAGGCCGAGGAATCAAAGGATTTATGGGGCTTGGAAATATTTCCAGGACTTCGCATTGAACTTCGGCCAGGTTCAGGGCTCGAAAGAGCCTGAAGTTACTGGCCAAATCACTAAATAATGTGTGGGATCGTTGCTATCAGAATTATCAGAGCTTTTTGATATTTAGACTCTCACTTCCTAGCTTACTCCCGACGCTGTTGGGCTTCAGGGGTTTGGGGTTTGGGCTTGGTGTGTTTGCGATTTGTTTTTACTAGCGTAGTAGGGCTGTCGAGCTGGAAAGCCATCAGATTCGCACGGCATAGGATTTAGGGTTTCGGTTTTAGGGGCCTGCCCGCAAACATCAAAGCCAGTTATAGATTGATGCAAGCAAGCACGCTTTGAAACAGTTGCACATTTTTTATCTGCAATAGCCCAACGAAGCCAACACAAAGCTTAGGCTTTGTGAAACGCACGAGACCCGCTCAACAAATGGAAAACTTGGAAGGCTGGGTATTGGACAACGAACTACTCCCGGTTCCCCTCAAGCCCTAAACCCCCGAATCCCCCAATCCTCAAACTCCGCACCCCAAAAATCCTAAGCCCGCAGCTCCAGAATCATGAACCCCTTGTCCCCCAAAAAGGCCCTCTACACCCTTGAAGCCCTACACCACTAAACCTAACGAACCCCTGGTCCCCTAAAAAGGCCGTGCCTGGAGGCCGTTGTCCATGGCAGCATCCAGTAAGCCACGGAGTTTCTCGCGGTCCTGAACCCAAAGGGGTCCTAAGTACATATGTGGGTGGTTGTCAATATTATGGCCCCTTTTTGGGTCCTTATTATAGTACGGCACCTATTATTTAGGGTACCAACAAAGGGCGACAATGTTGACAACCACCCATATGGGGGATACTTAGCCTGATGTGTTTCGGGTTTTATGGTTTCGGCTTGGAATTTTGAGGGTTTAACATAGGTTCTTGGTACTGCTATGGGGGATAATTGCCCAAACCATGATAGTAACTCCGATTATAGACACCCTACATTCTACTATATGGGTGCAAAAGACACTCTGGGGAAAGAAGGCGCGAGGCTGCTAACTTTGAGGGTCGAAAAGACCTAATAGTTTGGGGTTCTACAAATGCTATAATTGGGCGGTTCAAGAGTCGGAAAGGACCTGTTTCGATGAGGGCGCAAGAAGGGATCCGTACTACAACTGCGTTTGTTTGGACATTTGCTGTGGACTTAACAATTGAAAAGACCCTTCGAGTAGAGGGGCTTAGGATAATATTTATGTGGATTACTATGTGGTGGAATATCTGATTTTTATGGGCACTTGGACGAGTAGGCTAAAGTGAAAACATCCCTAATGCCGGCTACATGGATTCTGAAGAACCCTGAACCCCAAACTCTAAGCTTTCGGGTCTTGGATATAGGGTAGGGTAGGAACCTCCAGGATTTCCGGTTTGCCCCTCATCCTGATGCATGCTCTTAAGCACACATACGAGTTTCGAGGCCTCAAAAATGTTCCGAGCATGGTTTCGGAGTGAATTCTAGTATACATGGACTGTAATAACAGAAGACTATTACGAAGTCTTCCGACCCCCATGCTACAGTTACTACAGCCATCAAACCCTTAACAGTTTCAATAATGAGCTCCTGTACTCCAAACCCTAACCTGTGCCTCGTGGTTGATCAGCCGATCCATGAAGACACGGCAGCACTCGTGGTACCAGAGCCGGATGATCTGCTCTTTCTCCTCATGGACCTGGCCCGCTTTTTCGGTGCCCAACATATAGGGTTTAGGGCTTACCTCGACCCCAAAGTATCTAGAATAATAGCCTTCTATAGGCATTGGGCCCTCATGTTTACCTACGTTTGGTGGTTTAGAGTTCAGGCCTAAGATGTAGGACCCTAGGAGTTGAGGGTTTAGGGCTCAGGGCTTCGCTGTACGGGTCCTGCCCAGCTTAGCTGCAATGTTGTAGAATTGCAATGTTGTAGGGTTTGGGTCTATGCGACACAGAACCTCATGTGCTTGTATGTCCGGGTCGGTTTATATATACGTATACATACATATATATATATATATGTATTAATACGTTACTTGTTTTGCTAATTATTTATGTAGCCTTTTGAGCGGGCATCAAGGCTGCATCGTGGTTCCAAAAGCTCAAAACCTGTTCTTTTAGGCCTGCTGAGGGCTGTCAGCGTGTTCCCGGGCTCTAATTGTCCATCAAGGGCTTTTGCTGGAATTCTTCTGGGGTCTGAGGGTCGAGAGGCTGGTGAGGATGTTAAGTGCAACCTACACTCATCCGGACCCTATGCGCCGAAACCCTAACCAAGTCCAAACATCTTGCTCCGAGGCAACACTTCGCCTTGGAGTCGGCCAGGTACACGCCTTGGAAGATCCTCGGAGGATTGCTTGTTTGGTGCGGGATCTAAGAGCAGAAGGTGTAGAAGCTCGGCTTTAGAGCATAAGGGTACGGGTTTCAGGTGTCACTGTTTACAGCTTACAGTTTGGGGGATTCGGGATTTTCCGCTGAGGGTTCGGGGTGGCGCAAGCCTTTCAGCATTCTGAGGTTTGCAGGGCTTAGGATCAAGAGCTGGCGCAGCAAAAACTTACTGTACGGCTTTGAAATTTCGAGGACGGCTCAGGCTTAGATTTAAGGTTTCCTTTTTTGTTTTTTACATTTTTTGGCTTTGGGGGTTTAGGGATTTGGGTTCGCTTTGGGTTGGTGTCGGGCTCGAATTCGCCATGAGCAGGATGGAATGTGTTGTCGCATCGTTTGCTTGATCAAGCATGCCTCCAATGAATCAAACGAATCAAACCCTTTGCGCGGATTGAGGATTTAGGATTAGGGCCTAGCCGCTGATGAATGAATACCTTCCTTTTCTGTAGGGGCCGTAACCTTAAGATCCCGAACATCACCCTTGAGTCAAGATTCAGGCCCTTCACGACGAAACCCTAAACCCTAAACCTCAAACCTTCAACCCTAAACCCTAAACCTCAAACCCTAAACCCCTAAACCCTAAACCTCAAACCCTAAACCCCAAAACCTAAACCCCAAACCCCAAATCTGAATCTCTAAACCCTAAACCCTCAACCATAAACCCTACAAAACGAACCCCAAGCCTGAACGATCCGACGAAGGCTCTTGGCGATGTCGCGGAGGTTGAAGAGGTAGTGGCACTTCTCCGGGGTCGGAAGGAATCCTCCCGGGGTTTAGGGCTTCAAGGGTTTAGGGTTTATGGTTTGGGGTTTAGGGTTTGGGGTTTAGGGGTTTAGGGGTTCAAGGGTTAGGGGTTTAAGGGTTTAAAGGGCTTAAGGGTTTAGGGCCTTAAGCGTTCAGGGGATAAGGGGTTTATGGGTCGGCAGGAATCTGGGACTTAGTAAGTACGGTTAGTATGCAGGTATCTATACTTGTAACCCCAAAGAAGGTACTTACAACTCTACTTACTAAGTCCCATGATCCTTTAAGCACGAGAACCCAAAACCCTGAACACTAAAGTCTAAACCCGAGCCCGAAATCCGCCCTAAACCCTGAATCCTAAGTCCTGAACCTAAATCCTACACTCTATACCCCCAAACCCTGACCTCGAAATCCTAAACACTAACCCTAACCAAGGCGTTTGGGATCTCTGACGATCCTTCGCTGATCTGGCTATAAATGGCGATGGTCGTCATGGTCAGCGGCTCTGACCTGAACGTGTGTGGGTGCACAGGGTGATATTTTACTTAAATTGTAGTTATAAAGTGTAGTGTATCCGAAGAATAATTAGGTTGCGGTTGAAGCCGCTGTGCCCTCATTCTGACGTTTTGG
Organism: Symbiodinium sp. CCMP2592; assembly: GCA_905221615.1. Classification (NCBI taxonomy): domain Eukaryota; class Dinophyceae; order Suessiales; family Symbiodiniaceae; genus Symbiodinium; species Symbiodinium sp. CCMP2592. The sequence goes on from CAJNDT010005668.1 coordinate 179,659, forward strand.
CTTTAAAAACCGCATTTTGTCTTTAAAGACCATACCCTGAACCCTAACCCCGAAATGGTTTCGAGCTTTTTTTAGACCCAATGGCTTCGTGCTGTGCAGATACTGTCGGTTTAGGGTTTAGGGTTTCTCTGAAACGTACACTTTAGACCCACTCAACACAAAAACAAGCACATTATGTGTTGGGTATTGAAGAACTGCTTACCAGGAGCCCACGGTGCAAAGGTGCGATTCACGCTGGCTAGCAGCCAAGCGCACAAAGCCCTACGATCGAAACGACTTTTAGTGTCTTAACGCTGCCCTAATGCTCCTGGACCCTCGTAGTGAGATCCTAAACCTTAGCCCAAACAGCCCAAGCCCTCGCCCACAAAGCCCCTAATCAAGCCTATTAGGAGCCTTAGGGTTGGAGTAAGACCTCAGCCCTCAAGCCTTGATCCAATCCATCCCAACGGGAAACCGCGACACCGCTGCATGCCCCCCAGCCCCAACCCGCCAACAGATGTAGCCAACAATCAGTATAGAAGACAGCAACTCAAAAGCTTTCCCATCATGGCGTCTTGCGGCTGAACCGGTGCATAGGTATTGCTGTTGTCTATGTCTGTTTTCTGATATGTTGCAGCATCACTACTGCCAGCATGAGCAGGAGCTGTGAGGACTAGTATTACTGTCTACTGAGGCCCTATACCCTAAACCCTAAACCCTAAAACTCTTTTCAGGATCTGGCGACTGTCGGCTTAAGGGTTCAAAGCACTCACCAGACAACCCGTATCCCTGGACAGAAGCACTGCACAGCCGGTCCCAAAATGTAATCCAAGACCTTTAAGCTGAAATACTAAGCAGTACCAAATCCCTGGACCACCAGAAGCATAAAAAGGATTGCAAACCCTCGATCGTACATCCTACGCTGAAGCTCGTGTACTCCTTAATAGTGGGTATTGAGGGTTTAAATGAGGGTTTCAATAGAGGGTAGTTGGTGGTTCTAGGTGAACGGTGAGCCCCAAACCTCAGATTCGCCTACTTGCGGGCCACAGGGCAGGGCTTTGATGTCTTCGTTGCGGAACTCGTTGAGCTTGTTGCCTGAGATTTAGGGTGGAGCTGTGGGAAGGTCTACCAAGCTGGACAACTGGGGGTATTGCTGAGGTGCGCACAATCCTGAACGAGTTATTGTGTTGACGTGCATTCGGCTCACGTATCGGTATGCAAGGCAAACACTACTCGGAGGATCATGGGACTTAGTAACTATGGGCTATTATTATCAAGGTAACTGTACTTATAATGCCTTGTAGCGCCAATTAAGGTACTTATCACCGCACTGCGGCCATGACCTCAGTCGTTGCACTATGATTACTGCCGTCCCAAAGGGTCCGAGGTACTGCTATTGGGGGATACTTTCCCAAACTATAATCGGAATTCCTACTATAGTACTATAGAAACACTACCAGCTGTATCCTCCTTACAGAGATAGAGCTTCTCGCAATCCGAGCGAACAGCAGCCTCTCCGTCAGGAGTAGCAGCTATCCGGTCATAGCCGGTGCAGGCCCAGGAAAGAGGACGCTTGAGGCAAGCTCTCTCCTCAAAGAAAGCCTCCAAGGCGGTATTATCAGCTCGTTCGATGGCATCCTGGACGGCCTTGTTGAGATCTTTGCTCTCGGCTGGATTCAAGGACGCCAAGGCAGATGCATGCTCAGCCTCAGCGGCAGACCAACCCTTTCCACAAAGGAACTGATGAAGATACGGACCGACTTCACGAGCAACTGAGCGAATCTTGATCCCAGGCAAGGCAGCCCAAGGAGGAGCCTCGTCAGGCCACACACCTTTTCAGAGCAATACTGGCCAACGGATGCTGCGCCCATGCTTGTCACATTCTGACTGAACGTAATCTCTAAACTCTGACCACTCAAGACTGAAGCACATTCCCAGATCATAACAGTAATTCCTCAGATAGAAACCCGACATTCTACGATATAGGTACTTTGGACTCTTTGGGCGTTGTAAGAGTATTGCAATGGTTTCTCTCCGGCTGGCTGATGTAGAGCCCCGATTCAATAAATATCGTAGGAATCGCAATTGCCCTGAAGCCTAAGGGCCTAAAGTCTACACTCTCTAAACCAGAAGCTCCTCATATTCTAGACTCGGTAATGGTTGTATACGAGGAGCCTCTGGGTACACCCTAACCCCTACGACTCAAGCTTCCAAATGCCCAAGCCCCGGCCCCCTCAAGCACGAACCCCAAACCGACGGGGTCCAAGTACCAATACAGTAGGTACTTCGTAGATATTTGGGCCCCCCACGAGAACCCTTATACTACCCATGAGGGTGCAACCCTAGGACACCAGTTACTGAAACTGTAGGGTACTGGGTTCTACATTTTGTCATACCCAAAGGGTCCAAAGAACTCATATGGGGCATGCTTGCCCAAACAAAAAGTAAAGAAACCCCACGTAATTTGTATTGTGTAGGTACCTAGGACTTTCTGGGTAACTTACTACTATTCAGGTTACTACTGTTCAGGCGACCGGAAACCCTCAAACCCTAATCTAGGGGCCCTAATTAATAATTAGAATAAGGTTTTGGGGCCAGGTGTACCATAGTCATACCAAGGAACCTCTGAACTAGTACTGGTACTTTTTACGCCTCCATATAGTATAACACATTTATAGATCCCTTATAATAACTCTTTTGGACCCCTTCTAGGAACCCTATTCTTAAGGCCCCTACATTATCTGGAGCCCTAGCCCCTATATTAAACTAAACCCTCAAGCCCTAAACCCTAAACCACTAAACAAATAAACCCTAACCCCTAAACCCAAAACTCCGAAACCCTAAACCCAAAACTCTGAAACCCTAATTTCAACCCCAAACTCTGAAACCCGAAACCCAAAACCCCGAAACCGTAAACCCAAAACTCTGAAACCCTAAACCCTAAACCCCGAAACCCCGAAACCCAAAACTCTGAAACCCTAATTAAACCCAAAACCCCGAAACCCCGAAACCCAAAACACTGAAACCCTAAACCCTAACCCCGAAACCCCGAAACCCAAAACTCTGACACCCTAAGCCCAAACCCAAAGAGCCCTTGGATCGACGGGGAGCTCGCCAGGGTCATGAAGATTCGCCTGATCTGGCTGTCTGCCGGATTCACCTTGGAGGTTCAGGGCTTATGATTTTGGGGTTTTGGGTTTAGGGCTTATAAGATTTTGAGATTTAGGGCTCTAGGATTTAGGGTTTAGGGGTTCAGCAGTTTAGCTTTCAGCTTCCTGCCTTGCCCCGATTCAGGCTTAAGGGTTCTGGGCCCGTGGTTCAGGAGTCACCGTGGATTTCGGCCATGGGGTCTTGGGCCCCGCTTGCAAAACAACTTAAACACTCGAGTATGGCATCGATGGCTGCCGATCATGCGGGCTCTACCCTAAGGCTCCTAAGAGGGGCATGGGATCTCTGGGGGAGGGTTTGGGCTTTAGGGGCTAAGGTTTGGGATCTCCCTGTGAGGGTCTAGGAGCACTAGGGTAGGGCCAGACTCTAGGGTATGGGCTGTCCCAGTTCAACATGCAAAACGATTGTTAGCTTCAGTTAAAAGACATGCCCGGCGATCCAAAAAACTACCTGTTCTAGACTTTACAGGTGATGTGATTATAAACTTGGACCTTTATTAGAGTTCCTTATATGAATCCTATAGGGTTGTAGGCCCAGGGTTTCCTAATCAGGTTGCTGCACTGTGGGACCAACACCTGAGCAGCCAAATCAGAACCACGCCAAGGATTGCCACATGCGCTTCATGAACGATCCTAGCATCCCTGGCCCTAGCTTGGATACCCAAAAAGGAGCCGGTATCTATTTCTAAGGGTTATACCCTTCTTAATAACTGGCACGTAGGTTACCCGAGGTAAACCCTAAACCCCAAACTCGCAACCTCCAAAACCCCAAGGGTCCAAATACCGAATAATCATATATTCTCCGAAATCCTAACCTACATAACTACTCTCCTGAAACCGAGTACCTGATTATTGGGTCCTTTGGACCCTTGAAAAAAAACCTATTGAGTGCACTCCGTGTCTGCCAGCGTGCGAAGCAAAGGTTGTTGGCTGCAGATTGCAACCGTGACGAGATCACCGCCTCGACGCAATGGTTTAGGGTTGAGGGCAATGTGTCTTGTGCTTAAGAAGGGCTTTTGGGTTTTGGGGGTCAAGGTTATGGTTAAGGATGAATGTAGGTGTAGGTTTTGGTCTTCCGGGTTTTAAGACTCAGGGCTCAGCGCGCGTGTTTAGAATTTTGGGTTGCGTAGAGCCTCGATACAGTCTCTGAAGGCTTAAATGAAAGGGGCAGGGCAAAGGGTGTAGGCTGGGCATAAGAGGACTTAACTCCCTACTACGGTTGATGATTTAAATCCCATGGGGTTCCTTTAAAGGGACCGATAATAAGGGGTACCTTGAAGGGGTTCCTTTAAGGGATCTATAAGGTTTTGGGGTTTAGGATTATGGTATAAATCCTGCATTACCTTAAGGACTCTAAACTATGGGAATTATGGTCTAACCCTGTTTATGGGTAACGCAGGATTTATATCGTCAACAGTAACCCTAAGCTCTAAGAAACTTTTGAAGATACAGAAACTCCCAAATTCAATGGCCTTAACCGCAAGTCCGACCTCCTGAAACCCCACATCCAAAGGCTCAGAACCGTCAAGAGTTCAGGGTTTAGGGCTTAGGGTCAGTTCCAAACATCAACCCCAACAACAAATCTCAAACCCTCACTGTATACCTATCGTATACCGTTGCAGTACTCGTTCCGCTGCCTTGAAAAGCACCCTCCCTCTTTATCCCATGCACGCCCAGAAACCCCAAACCCTACCAAGCCCCACAACGTCCTAAAATTCCCAACACCCGCTGCTTCCCAAACCCGACCCGGAAACTAAACCAAAACTCAAAAGCCTCGTAATTCCCAAAGCCCTTAACTCTAGACCCTTCTAAAATACAAATACACACTCTACTTTGTAAAGCCCTATCCCTGAAAACCCTTCTGAAGCAGAAAAGCCCTGCAATTCCCAAACCCCGCTGTTCTAGACCTAAGAGTAAGCCAGGAATAAAAAGGGTGCCCTTTTTGGTTGAAAGGTAGCTATAAGGGAACCTAAACCTTAAAAAGGGACTAAGGGCGTACTCTGGGTCCTACTTGGAGTTGCACGGGACTTAGTAAGTAGGTTATAAGTTATAAGTACGGTGATAATTGGGGTATTTCCATTTCGGGTACTTATAAGTCTACTTATAACCTACTTACTAAGTCCCCTGCCCCTCCAAGTAGACCCTAAACCCTAACCCCTAGATCCCATTAAGGAACCCTAGAGATCCCTCTAAGGAACCCGAGAGATCCCTATAAGAATCGTAGTGTTTCTTGCCATCCAAGTCTCGCGGCCACCTCCTGGAGGACCCATGGCTGAAACCATGTGAATGCCCTCGACATACCTGGCTTAGGGTTTGGGGCCTTAGGGGTGCAGGGTCTCCTTCGTCATCAGGGTACCCTTTTCCTGGTACTCATGAATTTAGGGGGCAATAGGCAATAGGGTACTGCCCTCGACGTACCTGGTTGAGGGTTTAGGGGCTACCTGGACCCTAAAGAACCTACCTCTTTAGGGCTCCTTATTATGATTTCCTAAATAAGTCATAAACAGGTATATAGGTCATTCTCCAGATTTGGACGGGTTTAGGGACTTATGGGTTTGGGCTTTAGGGTTTAGGGGCTCGGGGCTCAGGGGTCTGGGAGGGTTTAGGGTTTCGTACCTGCCAGATTTGGCTTAGAAGCTCAAAGGGTCCTATGTACTGTTATGGGGAATACTTCCCTGGATCAGAATAGTAATTCCTAATAGATAGAAACCCTACATGACATACCTGGCTTAGGGTTTAGGGCCAGGGGTTTAGGGGCTTAGGGTCTAGGGACTTATGGGTTTGGGCTTTAGGGTTTAGGGTACCTGCAGATTTGGGAGTTTCCCGAAAATTAGAGGTTCCTTATTTGGGGGGGGGGGGGGTCCTTACAAGAAGGATCCTACTATTTGGGGTATTATATTGGGGTCCGCTATGAACATACCTGGCTCAGGGTTTAGTGGCTTAGGGTTTAGGGACTTATGGGTTTGGGCTTTAGGATTTAGGGTACCTGCCAGATTTGGCTTAAACGGTATTAGGGATGCCTTTGGCGGAATCTTTAAGGGTTTCTGGAGGGCTTGGGGTCCATGGTTTAGTGGCTTCTTCTCATATCACATGTGTTTTAAGGTGCCTTTCTGTTTATCCCTTGCAGTTTAGGGTTCAGGGTTTGGGAATCTTGGTGTCGCTTTGGGGTTTAGGGGCTTCGCGTCAGATTAAAATGGTTATAGCCTGGGGCTTTCGGTGCCTCAACTAGATCCCAAACCAAGGTGTGCTGCAGGTCCTGGGATTAGGGCTTTTGGCGTAGGGTTGGATTTTAGTAAGGCGCAGGGTTTTGCAGTAAGAAAGCTCAAACCCCAGCCCCAAGCCTCATAAAGTCCCCACCTCTCAAAAAATACAAAAATCACAAGCCCTCACCGTAAACCTTAAAATCCTAAACCCTGAGCCCACCACAGTAATCCTTCCACATCAGAGGAACCTCAGCGTCTGCTTCACGCGGTCGTACCAGCAGCCATAGTCCATCCACTGCCTTCAGTGCCGGACCAGGGCTTCGCAACCCTCACGATTTACGGTTTACAGTAAACTCCATAAAGTTGGAAACCGAATTAAGGCCAAATGGTGCTGCGATTCCCTATACATTAACCTTAAGGATTGAGGCTATTGGGATTCCAACTTTTTGGCTTCTACTTTACGGTTTAGGGTGTAGGGCTTGGTTGTTTGAGGTTTGTGGAATTACGTATATGCTCAAGCTCCAAAGAACCCTATGTAGTAGTGAATGTAGTCAACGTTTGCAGCTTGTGCTATCCGAAAACATCTGAACATGACATAGGATTCTGAGATATCGAGGGTTTAGGGCTCAGGGTTAAATCAGATGTATGCCAGACTCACGAAGCTTGTCTTCCTGAGCCTCCATCATCGCGTACTAAAGCTTCAATTCAGCTAGACGAGCGGTCGGCTGTGGTGAAAATGGAACCTTAAATGCAACATACTGCCTTACTTCCCCAAAGGGTCCAAGTACTCCCGTTTGTAGGACTTTAGGGCGTTATTAGGTACCAGAGGCCATAAAGGGGAGTTTCCCAAAATAGGGGACCCCAATATGGTACCCTAAATAGTAGGATCCTTATTATAAGGACCCCAAAATAAGGTAGCCCTAGTTTTCGGAAACTCCCAAATAGGGACTACTTGGACCCTTAGGGTTGGTAGGAGAACCTCAGTTTAGGGTTGCTGGAGTCTTTCGTCCATGCGACCTAGGGCATGATCCCCGAAGCCTAAACACGAGTTACCCTCGTGGCCGCGAAGAAGCTAGGATACCCAGTAACCTAAGAATAAAAAGGCCTCTCTTTTTGGTATTGGGTAACTTTATAAGGAACCTAGGACTACAAAAAGGGAATAAGGGTACTACTGGGCATCCTAGGAAGTTAACCCCTGTTGCATGCACTTGTAACACCCGTCACATCTACCTACTGCTAGATTCTAACCGAAACCCTAAACCCTACACCCTACACCCTAAACCCTAAACCCTATACCCTAAACCCTAAACCCTAAACTAAACCCTAACTTCAATCTCCGACGAGACCCTAAACGACACCCTAAGCCCTGAACCCCGTAACTTCCAACTCCCAAAACCTCGTGGGGAAAACCCCAACTGCCGAGAGACTAGACCTAAGAGTAATCTAGGAATAAAAAGGGTGCCCTTTTTGGGGTTAAAGGGGGTTATAGGGGAACCTCAGCCCTAAAAAAGGGAATAAGGGCCTACTCTGGGTCCTAGGAGAGGCCTCAACAACTCCAGAGGTGGCTGCGAGCCGAAGGTGTCTTTCCTGCGCGAGCATCTTCGATATCAGGGTCCAGGGGAGGGCTTAGAGAGTTCACCGTGCTTATACGATGTTGTGGCGTTTATAGGGTTTCTAGGGTTCAAGTCTTACGGGTTTGTGGCTTTGGCCTTTCAGGAGTGCAAGATTGGGGTTTAGGGTTTGGGATGTTTTAAGGGTGCTTAGGATTTAGGCTTCAGGGATGCAGGGCTTAGGGTTTAAGGGCTTAGGCGAGGGCTTTACAAACTTAAACAAATATGTGCATGGGACAATCAGAAATCAGGTAAAAAAAGTGAAGTCCATATTTCAACTTCAGGCACTATATTGTTGTGGCGTCTATGTATGAAGCTGAATCTCAACCCTCAGCTACTCGGCTTAGCTGCCGCGGGGCTCGTATGTCAGGAGATTCGACCGTCGGCGAAGCCCAAAACCCCGGCTATTGAGGGCCCTTGATAGCTCGCAAAGGGTGTGGGGAGATACGATGCGTAGATGAGCGTGCAGGTATATATAGAAGCTACAAGGGGATGTCGTTTCTAAATCTTCAGGCATCTAGACTACATGCGTTTCAGTCGTAGACACTTTAGGGTTTTGTTTTGATCTTCAGCTTCTTCGCCATGGCCATCTTACTTGTAAGTTTCATCAACATAAAAAACACAAAGATCAACACCACCATCATCTTAGGGTTTAGGGTTTAGGGGTTTAGGGTTTAGGGGTTTAGGGGTTTAGGGTTTAGGGTTTATGACCCTACTTACTTCTCTTTATTGCAGCTGTCCTGACTTCCAGGTCCTAAACTCGGACGACTCTGGTGATGACGGTGAAAAATACCTAAAAGGAACTCCAGAAAGTTGGAATATGGATTAATGGTAGGATCCCCTATATTTTACCTTAAACGGATTATGATAATGATATTCCAACTTTCTGGCTTCTACTGTATAGTCTCCATTGTAGCTCCTTTTAGGTGTTAGCTTTTAGGATCCTTAATATAGATTTTTTTAAACCAAAAAAAGGAACTACAATGGAGACTGTAGGTAAATACTGTCACGTCTGAACTTTGGCTGTCCTGGGCATGTTCAGGTCATCCACGAACATCAGCATTCGCTTGTTGCCCGCCTTGAGACAAAGACTTGGGCTTAACGGCTCAGGCTTGCGTGGTAGAGTCTAGAATTGTAGGACGAAGAATTTAAAGTTTCGGACACAGTGCAAGCAAAGGAACCTATGTTGAGGCAGCGGCGGCAAACTGCAGATGCATGCTGCTGCGATTAACACTGCTTCTTAAAGGTTCAATGTCTGGACAGGCCGACGGAACTAAGTAGTCCTGGTTCGAACTTGCCAGAAACTACGACGCTGGCCATTAATCTTGAATTAAGTGCTGCCAAAGTCCGAAAACACTGCTGAAACCTAGTGCCTGGGTTTAGTCCAGCTCAGACTTCTGACCTGACATGCAGATGTTTCATCTGTACTTATTTTCGCAGGGGGCTTGCAAATTCAATTTAATTTTGCTCCTCAGAGTATCATGCTACTAACAAGGCTCTGATTTTACTGTAAAGTCTTTTAATATCACCTCTAAATGCTTTGCAAGGATACCGGCCCGAACTTGTTCTTGATGCGCTTCTCGATCTTGCTCTCGATGATCTCTTGAGTCTTGCCTCGAAGACGAGGATTCGGGTTGGTTTAGGGTTTAGGGCTTAGGGATTTAGGGTTGAGGCTTAGGGGGGTTTTGGGTTTAGGGATTTAGGGATTTAGGGTTGAGGCTTAGGGGGTTTTGGGTTTAGGGATTTAGGGATTTAGGGTTGAGGCTTAGGGGGTTTAGGGTTTAGGGATTTAGGGTTTAGGCTTAGGGGGTTTAGGGTTTAGGGATTTAGGGTTTAGGCTTAGGGGGTTTAGGGTTTGGGGCTTAGGGATTTAGCGTTGAGGCTTAGGGGGTTTAGGGTTTAGGGATTTAGGGATTTAGGGTTGAGGCTTAGGGGGTTTAGGGTTTAGGGATTTAGGGTTTAGGCTTAGGGGGTTTAGGGTTTGGGGCTTAGGGATTTAGGGTTGAGGCTTAGGGGGTTTAGGGATTTAGGGATTTAGGGTTTAGGGTTATAGGGTTTAAGGTGCCAGGACAGAACCGCGCTTCAAACACAAGGAAAGAAACCCAGCTTCACCTTCGCCTTTCCTGCAGCCCCGAAGCGCCCCAAAATTCTAGTCAATAATAAGCACCCTAAGAATAGAATATATAGGGACCCTACCAAAAAAACAGATCTTGGTCGGTTCAGGTAGAAGGCAAGGTAATATACGAGCCTTAATGAGTAGAATGAAGCTTGGGAGTATATTGTTCTACAATGATAAGAAGGAAACCTCGGAATAAGGGTTTTTTAGGAGGGTGGGGGCATATCATGCCCCTAAACCCTAAACCCATTCCCTCATACATAATATTGGCAATGATTTGGGCCCCGATAGAATACAGAAACTCCGTTCGTTTGGAGGAAAAAAAGCCTTTTCAGACAGTTGCGGTTGGGATTCCATACAAACAGTCTTAGGGTTTAAGGTCTCGTATACACGAAATCCTGTATAGTAGTGCTGCTGTCGTCCATATTTACATGTATATGTACAAACAGACAGACCATATAGATAGAGATAGATACGTTGATAGATAGATAGATAGATGCACACCTACATACTACCAGTGTAGCAGCACTGACGACTGTAGCAGACAGCTTCTCTTCATGAGGGTTCAGGATGTCGTGGCGGTGGTCCAGCAAGCTTAAAAACCTATGAAGACTCAAGAATCCGCAACATAAACCGAAAGCACAACCCTGCAAGCCATCCCTCGAGCCTGACGATGTCATTGCCGACATGTTGATCGTGAGAGAGGTCCAAGCCGTGTCATCGAGCTCTGAAATGGCCTCTCGCTCACCCTTTCAGCTATAATTCGACGTTATTGCCGGATCAATTACACGAACCGATATCTGCGCCGTTTAAGGTGTAGAGCTGCATTTGAAGTACTACAGGGTCAAAACCAATAGGTTCTGATTGAAGAAACAGGTAGGCATGGCCCCCAAGCTCAACCTTTTGACTAATCCCATGATGTTTAGAGTCCTAAACCCTAAGCCTCAACCCTAAACCGTATGTTTACACTGCTGAACCAACCGCGTCTCTTCCGGCGGCGCTTGACAACTTGAGTGACGAAAGTATCCTTACGCCCGCAACCAGGCACAGAAATGAAGCATTAAACTTTCCCATTCCAGCTAAACTACAAGAACCCAGAAAGCTTTAAGGTTGGAGCATGGGGATCTAAACATCAAGCCCGAATGCGACATCCCACCCCTGATCAAACAGAAAAAGTATGAGGGTTTGGGGTTTAGCAGGTTTAGGATCCCGAAGGGTCCGAAGTGCCTACATCGCACAAGGTAGGGTTTCTTTCATGAGAATTACTATCATGGTTTGGGCATGTATCGCCCATATAGTAGGACCCTCTGAAGGTATATAGCAATACAATCTAGAACAAGTCCCTTGCCCCAAACTCTGAACCACCCTGCCTGCTGCACAGCGATGGTCTTTCCCGTGCCAGTCGCACCGACCAGAAGGCTGTGGAAATGCTTGGCGTTCAGAGAGTTGAGGATGAACATGTTGCCTCACAGTCAAAGGCTTAGTGGCTTAGTCATAGGGATCCTTAGGTTGGTAGGGCGGAGGGGGGGTAGGGGACTCTACTTGTAAAAAAAATGAATTAAGGCCCCCTATGACCTCACCAGGACCTCCCAGGTACCCTTTAAAGGGCTCTGATATTTCTCATGAAGAGATACTTTGGGCCGACATGAAATTGGGTAGTTGGGGGGTCTAGGCGCGGTCACAGGCTTACGTAGGGTGTAGAGACATTCATGCTCTGCGAAAACATAATTATGAGCGTGCTTACTGCAATCTTAAACTAAAACCCTAAACCCTGAAACCCAAAAGCCCTAGACCCTAACACCAAAAAACAAACCCTAAACATAAACGAAAACGAACCCTAAACCTCAAACCCCCCAAGCCCATGCGGGCTCCTTCTTTGTGTTCATAACAAGGAGCAATAAGGAATAGTCTTGGTACTTATCCAAGAGGGTCCATATACACTACTATGATGGAATGAGGTCCCCAAAGCCATATTGGGGATGGTCTTTTGGCACCTATTTCCATAATGGTAGTATATATGGACCCTCTGGGTATTTTTTATAGCTCCTAGATTAGTATGTTGGGCGGTTCAACGATTCCAGTGTTCGGAAAAGGGTTGGGTTTGGGGTTCTTCAGGAGCCTGCAGGGAATCGTGGTTCCAGGTTTCCTAGAAATCCTACACAACCACACAAGTGTAAACAGTAGACCCCCACAGCCCGAATCACAAAAACACAGGGTTTTAGAAGCCTAACGCTGCAACACAGTCTAGCCTGAGGCTCCTAGAGGGGCCATGGGCTTTCTGGGGGAGGGTTTGGGCTTTGGGGGCTAAGGTTTGGGATCTCACTACGAGGGTCCGGGAGCCTTAAGGTAGGTATGGACATAGACCCGCAAGCTCAAAAAGACCCTGAATGCTTACCTGAATCCTTAAACCTTTATCTGGACCCTATGAAACTTGCCTGTTTAGAGCTCCTTATTAAGATCTCCTTACATAAGTCCTTCAAAAGGTAGGTTATTTGGGGCTAAAGCAACCCTTAAAAGTCTTAAGGGCCCTAAGCCCTAAACCCCCAAAGCCCCTAAACCCTGGACCCTACTTGGAGGACCATGGGACTTAGTAGTCAAGGTTATAAGTACCTTAATTGGGGTTATAAGTACTTGTAAGTATACCCTAATTATAACCCTTGTTACTAAGTCCCATGATCCTTACAGTAAACTATTTAGAAGCCTTCAACAAGTCCTAAACCTGCGACTCTCGGAGCAGCCCATCCCCCCGAGCTCGGGTCAGTTTCCCTTTCCCCTTACATGAGGGAGTACCCTAAGGCTCCTTAGGGGTTTAGGGTTTAGCCCTACTATATCTATATTATGAATATTAGTCAACTATTACTGAGTGGGGGCCGTCCCCACTCCCCTTACATTAGGGAGTAGACCTTAAATTCGAACAAGGACCCTCTGATGTTTCAAGGTATGTTCATTAATTCAAGAATATGCATTGTAGTGTGAAGTAAGATTTAAGCTTTGGTTTAAGGCAAGGTCTATTCCTTAGTTACGGGGTTTTGGAGTGTCTGGGTCCAGCAAGTCACGGATGGTGTCGGTCGTCGGCACGATGATACGGTGGAATGGAGTATCCTGCACAATGGCCGGTGCAGCATGTACGGTTGAGGGCTTTCGGGATTAAGTTTCACCGGTTTGTGGGGCTTTCATGCCATACCCTAAACCCAGAACCCCTAAACCCTATACCCCGAAACCCTAAACCCTATACCCCTAAACCCCTAAAGCCCTAAAGCCCTAAACCCTCTGGGGAAAATCCTCCCTCCAAAAGCATCCCCAGATCTCCCAGGCAAAACATACCCGTGATTTCGGGACCGTCGTGACCAATCATCATCATCGGAAGGCCCGCTAAAGGTGCCTAAGGGTCCATGTACTCATGTAGTATATACATTGGCCTTAAAGTACTCCCTATATAGGTACATTGGGCCCAAAGTATATGCTATATGGTACATGGACCCTTGTGGGGGTGTAGTTCATGTTGGCATCGGTGAAAGCTTGTATAAAGCCATCATTTAAGGCCATACCAAGGTTGCATCTCAAGGACGTGGCAAGGCAAATCCTCGGCTCATGTGACCCAGCTTCTACCGATTCTGGACAACTCTTACTACCCCAATAAGCCACAGAAACGAAAGGTTAAACTTAACGATTCCGATTAAACTATAAGAGCCTAAAAGGTTTAAAGGTTGGACATTGGGGATCGGGTCCAAAGTTGGAAATGGTGACATGCAATACTAAGACTCGACCTGTGGATCCAACAACCTACCATTGTAAGAGCTAGTAAGGCGAACGAAGATCTACACGAAAGCCGATGTTAGGGCTAGACACGACATTCAAAGGACCATACCCTAAACCCGCGACCTGTAACCTACTGTTTTGTTGGGCTATGGGCATGCTTGTTGCACATGCTGACGTCGCACATGCTGAACGCAGACTCTAAGCCCTGGAGTCTGAACTCGTGGACACCCGCTAACCCAAACTGTAAATCGTAAGTTCGAAACTTCGAGACCCCTCATTCTACAAGCCATAGTGGTTAGAACAGCTTTTTGGCGTATAATCTACTATTATTGGTTAGACTGTAGGTAAACTGGAGTAGCAGTGGTAGTTCATAGTTATTAAAGCCGCTGTAGCACCCACCAGAACCCTCAATGCCCTTCTACCCTAAACCCTCAATGCCCTAAACCCGAAACCCTGAACCTTCAACCCCTAAACCCGAAACCCTAAACCTTCCAGCCCTAAACCCTCAACGCCGGTTCTCCTCCCCAGGCTTAAAGGGATTCGGCAGCTTCTCCTCCCACGTCTGCCAGTCGGCCTGGTTCTTCGTTCTTCGAAGTGCCACGCTTCGGACTCGCAGTCTTACCCTAGGGATCTAAACACTCATATAATTAGGGCTCCTTTAAAGGGATCTATAAGGGGTCCTTTGAAGGGATCTATAGGGATTATGGGATCTAAGGACTCATCTATTAAGGCTTCTGGGCCCGAAGACCATACTCTATGAGGCTTCTGGGCTATTTCGATGCCCAGGGTTCAGGGCCCTAAGCTGTTCAGGGGTTTAGGGTTGGGGGTTTAGAGTGTACTGTTTAGGGGATCAGGCTTGGGGCTCGCGGTTTAACGTTTTTGAAGGGATCCTCTGAGGCTTCATGTATGGGAGTTTCCGAAAATAAGGGATACCTTATTTTGGGGTCCTTATAATAAGGATCCTACTATTTAGGGTACTATATTAGGGTCCCCTATGTTCGGAAACTCCCGTATCGGTCCCTTCGATTCAGAGTTTTTTTGGTCGGGGTGCAGGGATTCATGCCGGGGTTTGAAACTGTGCGGGCTCGAAGGTTCGGATGAAGCCGATGAAAGCACCCGAGCTCGGATCATACTCCGTCACCCTGTACATGTTGTAACCTGAAAGTTGACGCGTGAGGTTTCGACAATATACCGACACGTGTCCCAACTACAGATCCCCGCCTATCTGAAACCAAAGCTTGCAAAACAAATGCTTCAGATGAGGGTCCCTATGATATAGAGGGGGAATACCCTCCCAAACCATGACAGTAATTTCCACGATGGAGAATCTACACTCTACTGTGCGGGTCCTGCAGAACCCTTACAGGAGCCCGAACCTTTAAAGGAACCCTACTTTCTACTGCTGTTGACGATATGAGCCCTGCATTACCTATAACAAGGAATATACCGTAATTCCCATAGTTTAGGGTCCTCCAGGAAATGCAGGATTTATATCATCAGCCGTATTTAGGTGATTTGAAACATTGTGGAAGGTCTGAGCCTTGTCGAAATTGAAGCTGTAGTCGTAGATGGGATGCGAAGCTGGGAAGAAGTTCCTCAGCTTAGGTTTAGGGCTTCAGGGTTTATAAGTGTTTGGGTTTTATTTGGATTTTTAAGGGTTCGAATTTTTGGGGTTTAGGGTTTCGAGGGTTTCTCGTTACAAAGTGCAAGTTTAGGGATATGACCACACGACGTGACAACTGTAACTGATTGTCTGCACTACTTGGTACTTAGCTTCAGCTCTGTATGTTCAAGTGCCTCTCGCAGACCTTCCAACATCCCTTCATTAAGGAATATACCTTACATTAATTTTGAAAGATAGCACGATCAAAACCCAGAACCCAAAACCCGAAACCCTCATCCCTAAACCCGCAGAAAATTGCAGGGTCTTCAGCCTCGGCCGTCCATGTGCCGCGGCCATTGCGGGCTGGAATGCTTAGAGTTTGGCGTTTAGGGTTGGGTCGTCAAGCCTTATTTTGAAGCTTTTCCCCCACCGGAAAAGCAACGGAACCCAAAACACACCAACCCGTGATGCTGTTCGACAGGCCCTGCATGTACCCCCATCATAAACAGGCCTTTACAGACAAAGCCTAATGCCACTCCTTGCGAGACCAAATCACTCGATCTCCCGCACGCACTGATCGAAGGCGGGCCGTGAGGTCTGCAAGGCATCGCGAGCTACATTTTGCCATTGCTCTCTATGCTACATTTGAAAACTTGCATATGAGCTTCATGTTTCGAGATCGCTTTCCATGCTGTTTGAACACGCTCACAACGGTTCATGCTTTCAGGTTGCTAGAATATTTCTAAATAAACCAGCTCATGGGGGCTCAAGGCAAACTGCTTTGCACTTATCTAGACCCAAGAGTAACCTAGGAAGAAAAAGGGTGCCCTTTTTGGTTTAAAGGGGGTTATAAGAGAACCTAAACCCTGAAAAAGGGAATAAGGGCCTACTCTGGGTCCTAGTTATGGTGGAGGGACTCAGGGGTCAGTGGAAGAGATACGACTTCCTGGCTTACCCCAAGCGTCCATGTACCTAAATAGATATATGTTGGCCTTAGAGTCGTCCCTATCTACCCTAAGGCTCCAAAGTAGTTCCTTTTGGGGGTTCATATATAGAATCCTATGAGGTAATCCCAAAAAGGAACTACTATGGAGCCTCTGGGTAGGTACTTTAAGGCCAAAGCATACAGTATTTGGGTACATGGACCCATAGGGCTATGGCACCCAAGTCGAAGCAAACGCAGTAGCGTAATTAAGTCGACATCACCCAGGGCCACAGGACCTAGCATTCTCAGGCACCTTCATCCCTCAACCCTCAGCCGTAGAAGCCTTAAGCCCTAAACCCCCTTCAGGGTCTTGGGACCTAGAGCTTCAGGAAGCTGTGAGCTTCAGTATAGGCTTCGGGCTCATGACCCAAGAGGGTCGAAATCTATACATACATATATATAAATATTATATATATTTATTTATTTATCCATTCATTCATTTATTTATTTATTCTTTATCATTTTATTACTACTAAGGAGTTTGACCATGGTCAGAAGGGCCTTTCTGGGCTGAAGTCAATACTGGTAGTAGCTTGGGACCCTCTGGGGATGCTGATGTCAGGTCAAAGCTTGTGCTGGCGATGGGTACGCGTGCCCTTCAAATTTCCTAGACCCAAGAGTAACCTAGGAATAAAAAGGGTGCCCTTTTTGGTTTAAAGGGGTTTATAAGGGAACCTGAACCCTAAAAAAGGGAATAAGGGCCTACTCTGGGTCCTAGTTTCAGGGTGGAAGAGCTCGTGACGGCTTGCGGATCAAGCATGCGGCCAACACTTTGTTGC
Source organism: Symbiodinium sp. CCMP2592 (assembly GCA_905221615.1). NCBI lineage: Eukaryota > Dinophyceae > Suessiales > Symbiodiniaceae > Symbiodinium > Symbiodinium sp. CCMP2592. The sequence goes on from CAJNDT010005668.1 coordinate 196,860, forward strand.
GAGCGTCGTAGCTGTTGAAATTTGTCCCGTTTCCTTGAGTTACGTTTGCTTGGAATTTAGGTGCAATGAGGTTTACCAACATCCTGCTCCTGGTATAACTCCACTCCAGTCAATAATAACTTGCAACAAGAACCTAAACCCGAGAGCCTAAACCCTAAACTGCAACGCTTCCTTAAACTCCTGAAATCCTACACCCTAAACTCCTTCAAACGCTTCAAACCCAAAAAATACCCAAAACGCCTAACGAATCAACCGGTGCCCAAACTCCAGAGTTTTAAGTTTCTCATTCTGCTCTTAGAAGCCGTTCGGTCGTTTCGACGGCTGAAAGTCAGTGCGCCTCTGTGATGGAGGAGCCCAAAGACCAAATCAGCGAATACGCGAAGAGCTTTTCCAAAGCCTCACCAGACTTCCTCGGCGAAGGTCTGATCTTCTGCCCTAACCCTTTTTTAGCGTTTAGGGTTTGGTGTTTAGGCTCTAAGCACTCATATTTTTGGGTTTTCGGTATTGATTTTAGAGGCGGTGTATGACAGGGCTTCATAAGGTTCTAAAGGGCTTCGAAGGGTTTGCATGGAACCTGTGCGTATGTTCAGCGCCTGGTTTTTAGCATGACATGGTTCGATGAAGGCTGAACCAAGTAACTAACCTTACCCTCGCACTCCGGGTCTCTTAGTTTCGGACAGTCCTCTTTGGGTCTTCCCTGTACGCAGCTGGCAGAAGGGAGGATTCTTCGGGCCAGGACCTGAGGAAAAAGACGTAGGCTCTGGACCTCAATGCAAAGCACCGGCTTAAGGTCTGTAGGAGTTGGGTCTTGGAGCCGGGATGCTGGTAGGTTGATGGGCTATATAATGGGTATATAATAGCTACATTAAGGGTATATACCTAGGGGTCCTTATTAAAGAAATCCCTTGAGTCCTAGAGTCTGAGTCTTAGCCCTACCCTAAACCCCAAACTTGAAACCCCAAGCCATGAAGGGCGTGTAGGATTGGGCCGGGCGTTAGCTTTTGGGGATCCCTTGAGCCAACCAGACCCGGAACCCTGAACCCTAAAACCTTAACGTCTCAAAAACACTAAACCCAAAACCCCAAACCAAGACACAAACACTCCAAAACCACATCATTGAGGTAATATACCTTAACTCTTGCTAGGGCACCCTTAAAGGAACCCTTCTCGTACCCTTGCAGGACCTTAAAGGGATCCTTAGAGAACCCTCAAGTAAGGGATTCTTGTAGTCCCTGCGCAAAAAGCGCTCTCGCCAAGGCGCTCCCCGAAGGCCTCGACGTCAATCTTGGGGGCAAAGGTCTCGTACCTTGGGCCATTCAGGGCCCAGCTTTCTGTCGCGAAGGTACGTGGAGTGGGCTATAGGACCGGGGTGTAGAGTTTACAAAACTGAGGGGCTAGACTGACGGAGCACACCCGAAGCCTTGAAAGCCAAACCATTTCCGTAAGGCTCTAAGGACTCATGTGTTAAGGCCTTTGGGCCTAAAGACCATATTATATAAGGCTTTTGGGCCATTTTGAGCCTTATGGTTTCAATAATGACTATTGGAACCCGTAAGATTTCGAGCAATCAGTTACTCAGTTTTCAGGCTAGTATAGTTCGATCATTGTCCCTTTGCTTCAATGGCCTATGGGGTTCAGAGAGTAGAGATTACACCTGCAAAAGATCCGCCTCCACTCTAAACCCGAACCCCTCCCATCCAATAACCTACGGTGTTGGGGGTTATACAGTTATACCCTATAATTGGGGGGACATACCCACTATTTTGTAGGTTTTGGGCATACTAGTACTGCCCTACCCCTCAACCATTCAGGGTTCCAGAACCCGAAAAATCACACACAAACATATGGATTTCCATGAGGACCTAATCGCTGCCCCCTAACAGTAAAGCCCCCCCCAAACTAAAAAAATCACGGCCCCCGGAATTTCGCTGTTTCGGGCCCACAAATGACAGTTAATTAAACACACTAGGCATTGCCTAGGATTGCATAGTTTTACTAGAGCCAAAGACTACAGCAGAGTCAATCAAACCGAAGAGACCAGAACTTTAGGGTTTAGGGGTTTAGGGCTCAGGGCTAAAGCTCTATAGGGCTTAGGGCATTAGGGCTCAAGGTTTAGGGCTTAGGGCTTTAGGGGTTAGGGCTCAAGGTTTTAGGGCTTAGGGCTTTAGGGCTTAGGGCTTCAGGGCTCAAGGTTTAGTGCTTGGGGTTTGAAGGTTTAAAGGGCTTTCAATCAATGAGTATAGAGGCTACAGGCTTAGGATACCTAGCAGCTGGGACTTCGAGTTGTTCTAATATCAGGGGGAGTATTGTTTGGGAAATAAGTAACGGTGATTTAGGGTTTTAGGCTTTAGGGTTTAGGGTTTAGGGTTTGCACTCAGAGTTGTTGTATTATTAGGGGGTATTGTTTGGGAAATAAGCAATGGTGAGGATCATTCACAAGTTTAGGGCAGGGTTTAGGAACGGCAGCGCAAGAGGCGGTCGTTGTTACTGACTGTCTGGGTCAATACTCATTTACTATTGAAAAACGGCCAATCCTACTCACACCCGGATGCCCCGAAACCCCCCTAATATGAAAACTGAGCCCCCGCAATCCAATTTGTATATTTTAAGGGGGGGGGGGGGGGGGGGGGGCGTTTAATGATAGGGAGAAGAGATTAAACTTGAACTGCCAACTCACCAATCCTACACCCCGAAAACTAAATCTTGAACCTTAAACCCTGGACACTAAAACCCTAAACCCTGAATGCTAGAATCTGCACTATAGCCGTGGCGCAAGCGTGTCAGGGAGATGACGGCGTTGGCGTCGACGATCGGCGCCAGCTCTTGGCAAGACTTCCGCATCTTTAGGCCTGGGTGAAGCGCGCCCCAACCCTTCTTGGAGGATCATGGGACTTAGTAAGTATGGTTATAAGTTATAAGCCCCTTAATTGGGGTTATAAGTAATTATAAGTATAGCTACCCCAATAATAACCCCAACCCGTAGATCGCAACGGTTGATGATATAAATCCTGCATTACCCATAATCGGGAATATACCATAATTCCCATAGTTTCGGGTCCTTAACGTAATGCAGGATTTATATCATCAACAGAAGGACTCATATCTTAAAGGCTTTTGGGCTCGAAGGAATATGAGGCATTTGGGCTATTCTTGAGCCTTAGGGCAAGGGCCCAGTTAAAGCGGTCGATAAGGCTTGTGCTGTCCGGTTTATGGTTAAGGGTTCTGTATAGTCTAGGGACGTTCGTAAATTAGAACAGAGTGTTGTGTTGAGTACTGTACATAAAAAATCTATACGAAAAAAACCGATGAAATATGTACACATACATGATCGTAAGGCACCGCAGCTGTATAGGGAACCCCTTTAAAGCGTCGATGAGTACATCATATGGGTACATTGACAATCAAAGGCAGGGACGGAGGGCTCAGTAGCCGTTCCACACTTCATGCAGGGACGTCGGTCTACTTAGTGCCTTGTCTTCAGCGTCCGAGAATTCTTAATCGATAAGTTTCGAAGAAACACCACCCGAACCTCATCGGAAACGAAAGCAGGGTATGCTGGGCATGCAGGCCGCTCCGACTACAAGTCAAGACCCGGAACTGCATGAACCGCCACATCATGCAGCAACGAAAGTTTCAATGACAATGATGCCCAGGCCGAAGTCCCAAAGCACTAAAAGAAAACAAGCCCACTAACCCTCAACCCACCAAAGAAACCTAGGCACTGAAAGCGAAACCCCAAAACAAAGACACACACACACACACGCACATACACGCGGAAACACAGACAAAAGAAACATGGCAAGCCACCGCCCCTAAAAAGGAAAACACACGGAAACGCACACAAACCAAACCTGGCCAAGAAGCATTTGGGAATCCATTTCTCGGCTAGAGCAGTGACATCGGCCTGCGAAAAGTTTGGGTCTCAGGTTGAGTCTGCTGTTTTGTGTTCTCCATAAGTTCAAGGTACTCGGGTTTAAGGTTTAGGCTTTTTGAGCCTCGGGTGGTTTAGGGCATCAGCGATGCGTTATATTTGCGTGGTAGGTCATCCGGTTCACACAGTCTTTGTGCCAATGGCATGGTGGCGATAAAGTGTGTAAGCAAGCAAGCCAGAACACCAATACACATATATATATATATATGTATATATATACATACATACACATGTATATACATATATAGCCTGTAACCACATACATTTTTATCTATCTATATATATATATACACACAACTTACGCCTGTATGCATATGTATATGACAGGATGTGTGGGATTATGTCATGTATGTATATACGTACGTACCTCTGTATGTGTATGTGTGTGTGGGTGTGATTACATGTGTATATATATATATACATATATATATATATATATATATGTATATATATATATATGTATATATATATATATATATATATATATATAATTGTATGTGTGAATATATGAAGATGCATGCATGTATGTAGCATGCGGGCATACGGCTGGCTGGCTGGCTGGCTGGCTGGCTGGCTGGCTGGCTGGCTGGCTGGCTGGCTGGCTGGATGGATGGATGGATGGATGGATGGATGGATGGATGGATGGATGGATCGACGGATGGGTGGATGGATGGATGCATGGATGGAGGGATGAATGGATGGATTGATGCATGGATGCATGGATGGATGGATGGATGGATAGATGGATGGATGGATGGATGGATGGAGGCATGCATGGATGGATGAATTCATCGAGGTATCGGTGAATGCAAGGATGTGTGAATGCATGCCTGCCTACATGCATGCATGCATCAGGAAGGGAGGTGGGTAGGTAGGTCCGTATACTAGTGCATGTGTGTATGTATGCATGAAGCCACATGTAAGGGTTTAAGGATTTCAGGCTTGAGGCTCATGTAGACTACCGGTTTATCGATCCCCTTTCCTTCAAGGCCGTACTGTTTAGAACCCCACCTAATCCGGATTAAGTGAAAGGGGCTCAATAATCAGCAGTCTTGTGTAATACCAACACAGTCTGTAAGTTCCGATAAATGTATAGCATATGGCAGGTATATGTATGCAACTTGTTTTAAAGAACCTTCGTGACGTTAGATTCTCGTGGATTCCCTGAGACAATGAACACAGAGAGACAATAATCTCGCAGAACCTGCTTTAACCCTAGCTATGAAGGCCACCATATTCTTGCAACCCTGAGCTCTGAACGCTTCCTAAACCCCAAAACCCCAACCCCTAAGACCTCACACCCTAAGCCCTACCGTCTCAGGGTCCAAGTACCCAATAATCATATACTCTCCAAAATCCTAACCTACATAACTACTATCCTAAAACCGAGTACCTAATTATTGGGTCCTTTGGACCTTTGGGGTCTCGGCCTGTCGGTTCGCAGGAACGAACTTCTGCACCCAGGAAGTAAAGTACGGCTCCCAGCCCAGGTCCGGTGGGTCGAAGTAGACCTGTGAATTACTAGGTTGGCCCTTTAAAGCCTCTGAACAATATTCGTAAATAGGGTCCTATTAAGCCCAATAAGGGGAAATACAAAATGTCCCAAAGGCCTACCTAGATTAAAGGAGGAGTCTATCCCAAAGGGTCCCAAGTACCTGCATACCTGGTACAAAGTAGGGTTTCTCTAACTATAGTATAGTAGGTACTACTGGTATGATTTGGGAAAGTAGCCGCCATTGGGACATCACAGTACCTAGGGCCCTTTTTAGTATCAGCGTGGCCATACGGGTTTAGGGCTTGGGGCTTCGGATGCAGGGGTTTGACCTGAGGTTTAGGGTTTAGTTAGGGGCTCTTGGGCTAATTACTCTGAAGGGGGGCACATGCATCATTGATTCTGGGATATATTGCATCAAGGAATAGTAGACAGTACTGGTATGCGTCCCCTATGGTCAGAAACGCACCCGTGTACAGGAAACTCCAAGGTGGTCTGCCGGACTCCTATGCCTGCAGCAACACGACAACGCAGTAGATGATGTTACCAGTGTTATAGGGCCAGCTATAAAAGCGAGGGCTCATTGGAGCTATAACTATACAACATCTTACACAATAAACCCATGTGCCTGAACCCTACACTCTGAACCCTAAACGCTAAACGGCAGCAGCAGGAAGCTTTCAGGACGAGAGGCCATGCCGGCTCGAGACACGGTTGCTGGTGACGCCTGCGAAAGCAGACAAGGCAGACTTGAAAGGCTAAGGGCTCCGTTCAGAGCCCCTCTTCAGGGATCTGTAAGAGCTTTGGGGTTTAAGTTTAAGGGGCTCCAGGTCTGGGGTTTAGGGTGCAGGATTTCGGGGCTTGAGCCTAAGGGCCTAAGGCGCTTTTGAACCCTACCTCGATTGTACAACCTGAGCGAATCAGAGGTATCATGCAGGCGTGCTTGGAGGATTAGCACGACTGCTAACCTGCTTGCTAAGTCTCAGTCTCCTGATGCTCCAACAAGTGTACATTTAGATTCTGAATGTCTGCCAAGCGTCCTTTGATGATACTCACTCCCTCAATGTAAAATCAAAACCTGCCGGAATGAAAACCTAAAGCCCCAACCCCCCTAAAACCCCAAACCAACTAAAACCCCTAGAACCGTTAAAAAATCTTGCGGGACCCTAAACCCTCAAACCCCATACCCCTTAAAAACTCCCAAAACCCTCTTCGCCTAACAGGAACCCTAAACCGTAAAACCCTTTACCCAAAGCTCCAAAACCCCTGAACGCCTAAACCCTAAACCCTAATCCCTAAAACCCTAAAACCCTAAAACCCTAACCCCTAAACTAAACCCATAAAATCCTAAGAACCCTCAAGCCGCCTGGGAAAGGTCCGCGACTTCGAAAAGCAATCGAACCATCGGAGGCATGGAGATGCGGTCGCCGTTGATCAAAGTGAGGACCTCCAGATGTCAGGTTCAGGGTTCTGGGGATTTGGCACCTTAGGGGCTTTTGAATTTTTGAGGTTTGTGGTTTTAGAGATTTAGGAGCTTGGGGTAAACTCTAGGGTCTTGGATTTTCAGGCTTTTTCGAGGGACATAACTGGGTTTATGGTTTTTGCGAGTGTGGGGCTTAGAGGCTTGCAAGTCTGCCAGGCAATGGTGTGGCGAAAGAGCAACCGGCGGACGTTCCACAAAACTCAGGAATCCAAGTACGACTCAAAACAGTAGAGTTCCGAATAGAAGGACCCCTCTCTGAAAGTACGTGTGTGTGTATATGTTTACATATATATATATATATATATACATAGGTCAAACCGCTCTTTTCAAAACAAAACACGGCTGTTCTTTTCCTAAACTCCCATGTCCTGCCTGGAAACCGCGCCCAACCTGAAGCTACCTAGGATACCCAGTAACCTAAGAATAAAAAGGCCTCTCTTTTTGGTATTGGGTAACTTTATAAGGAACCTAGGACTACAAAAAGGGAATAAGGGTACTACTGGGCATCCTAGCTACCATCTCTGTAAGGGTCCGATGAGGTAGGCCCTGAACCCCTGCGCCCGAAACACTAAAACCCCTACTCTAAACCTCCGATATGGCCCCACCCAGCAAATATGAGGCCGCTGATACAGCCCGATTCTAGTATATATTATGGACTGTTACGGAAGTTGGGCAGTGCGCGGGCTAAACCCAATCACCGCCGACCTTGTTGTCGTCCAGCACAGTGTTCCTCAGCAACTGCCCATGCCGAACTCTTCGGGTCCACATAACTACCATGATTTACGTTTAGGGTTTAGGGTTTCCTGTCCGGGCCCTAGAAGGACGAACCCCCCTCCATTTGTTGTTTTAGGCTTAGGGTTTCAGGCGAATGTTGAAAAGAAACAGCCACAGAACATGGACAATACCCGACCCGATATTGAAGATCCCTCAACCTTGAAAGCTGAATCCCCAAAGATTCCTAGGTACTGTGATAGGGGATGAAACCCAAATCATCGTACTTACCACTTCCTTGTATACAAGCACTACATTCTCAAATATGGGTACTTACTTGGGACCCTTTGGAACCAAAAAGCCGACACTCCACAAGCCCGAATTTGCTATGTGCCATATACTTACCCTGGGGATCCAAAAAGCCCAAAGTAGGTAGTATTTCAAGACTTAAGACCCCAAAGTAGGTACTATTTGTATACTTGGAGCCCCAGGGTTATGTAATATGTAGTTTGGGGTCTAGGATAGTCGGCGAGGAGTCGTAAAGGATAGTATGTAAACCAGTGTAATGATATGTAATGGTCGTTAGGTGCTTGGACCCTCGCAGACTGCGTGTCTCTAACTTGGGCAAGGTCGCATGGACTCGATCCACAGCGTGTCCACTGGGCCGTCCAGCAAAAGCCACTTCTCGTCAGGCTTCTCATCCTGGCAGCTCTGCAACTGATGACATTACCCCAGGGGTCCAAAGGACCCAATAATTAGGTGCTCGGTTTTAGGATAGTAGTTCTGTAGGTTACGATTTTGGAGAGTATATGATTATTAGGTACCTGTTACCCTAAGGGTCCATGTACCCATATAGCATATACTTTGGGCCCAATGTACCTATATAGGGAGTACTTTAAGGTCAATGTATATACTATAGGAGTACATGGACCCTTAGGGTTAGTTGTTTAGCCATCAGTTCCGAGGGGTGAAGGATCTTATCAGACTCCGGATCAACACAGCTTGCAGGGTTTAGGGTTTAGGGACCTGGGGGCATGAATGCATGCCTTGCGGAGCTTTGGAGGTTTCAAAAAACGATAGCAGTGAGAATTGGGCTTTGGGGTATCGTATAACTATACCCTTATAAGGCTCCTGGACCTTCGTAGGCCTATAATGCCCAAACCTGACACCTGAACCACGCAAAACGAATACCCCGGAAATCGATGTGGGCTCCTCTTCGGACGGTCAGACTGTCGCCATCTAAGTCCCGATTCGGGGTCATCTTTCGCCGCAACATCGATACCGCCACAACTCGAAAGCCCCAAACCCTGAACCCTAAACCCTTTCTAGAACCCCTCAAACGAACCCTCATAGGAACCCCTGAAGGAACCCGTAAAGGAACCGTTAAAGGACCCCGTTTTGGGAAGCTCCACACCGACTCCTGGCACATGCGGCGCATGATGGAGGACAGCACACCGTCGGTCCACTCCATCATTGTGGCCTGCAGGGAAACCCGAAACTTCGATATGGGTAGCTCTCTAAACTAGGGTCCCTTTATGGGTGCTTTTTGAATAATAAGGGTGCCGTACTATATTCGGGATCTGAATGGTGCCCTAATGAGCTGGTTTGCGAAACCAGTAGTGGAACCAGTGACTACCTACTTAGCTACATTCATAGGGATCCTTAGGGGTGTAGGGGGGAGGGGTGTAAGGGACTATATTTCCTTAAATAGGCCTTATTAGTCCTTATTATGGGCCTTAAGGCCCCCTACCCCCCCTCCCCCTACACCCCTAAGGATCCCTATGATACATCCCTCCCCAACTTGCTGCAGTTACACGTGATCCATTGGCTTGTTGAAGAACGACGCCTCGTCCCACTATGGGCTATTAGACCTTATGGGTACCTTAATCTACCCTTAATAGGGTCCTAATAGGGATCTTTAGGGTCTCGTAGCCCATAGTGGTCCGCCACTTCCATCCCAGGAGTTCAAGGACGTTACAAGGAATTCCCGAGGAACCACTGGTGCATACCCATAGGCTCCATGGTAGTTCCTTTTTGGGGGTTCATATTTAGAGACCTATGAGGTACTCCCCCAAAAAAGGAATTACTATGGAGCCTATGGATATGGGTACAAAACACAAGCACTCCCAGACGGTCCTAAGGGGGATGCTTGCCCAAACCACAATAGCCATGCATATTCTGGAAACCCTGCTTAGTACTATGCAGATACCTTCTTGGAGGGGCAGGGGACTGAGTAAGTAGGATTATAAGTAGGTTATAATTGGGGTAATTCCATTTAGGGTACTTTTAACTCTACTTATAACTAACCTACTTGCCAAGTCCCCTGCCCCTCCAAGTAGACCCTAAGCCCTAAACCCCATGGATCCCTTTAAGGAACCTTATAGATCCCTAGAAGGAGCCCTTCAAGAACCCTTACGAAGTCCCCTGCCCCTCCAAGTAGGGACCTTTGGCACTTCCAGTGAATGCACGAAGAGGTCCCAGGCTTTTTCGTCTCTTGGCACGCAAACTTCAAGCAATCTGTGGTTCGTACTTGACGTCCGCTGGCCAGGCCCCACCGTTTTATGCTTCAAGTCAGAAACATGTTCAAGGCTGATTCAAGGCTTGTAGAAACACAAAGCAAGAAGATAGTAGAGGTCCTGTGCAATAGTGGGCAAGGCAAGCAGTACGATTGGCACAAGGCTCCTGCGGTCGCTAGAGCTACTTGTGTTATAAGGCGGCTATACGGTCGCATCCAGGAGGCATGCTCTGGGTAGTGTTTGAAGTCCATAAGTATAAAGCCGCAAGTACATAATGATCATGATGATAAAGGCTCTACAAAGTACAAAGCTTTCTTTCTTGTCACATCTCAGAAACTCCTCACTGATGCAGGGACACTTCTGGCCCAAAGGAGAGTCCGCCATCAAGCTGGCTGCACAAGGGCGCTGCCAGCGACAAAATCTAAACTTCGCCACAGAGGTATCTGACTGCTGCCTGTTTTTATGACATCAACCTGCTGTGACTCTGCATTGCGGGAAGCTTTCAACCGAACCCGTAAAGGAAGCCTAAAGGCGAAGGAAAGGGCTGCGGCTACAACGTCCGAGGATCAGATCAGCGAAATCTTGACGACCTGAGCTCCGACCTCAGCGGCAGCACGGCGGAGCTGCAGCTTTTTCCTCAGCTGTGGGGCAGGCCTGGCTCTCGAGCACCATGCGCACGCTGGAGGGCTTCGCGATGTCGATCATCAGGTGGTTCTGGTCCGGGCAGTACTGCACCGAGTATTCGTAGCTGGAAACGCCGCAGCCATGGTCGTTCTCGATGGTGATGATGTTATCTTTGTTCTGAAATTCTGCGCCGTCGCACTGCGCCTCCTGGTGTCCCTCAGCCTTCATGTGCACAATGCCCACTTCACCATCATGGCTAACCACATGGATCTTGAACGTTTCGGACAGGAGGGTGTTGCCGTAGCAAACAGGGCCAGCAGGAAGGTTCCCCTCACCAGTGCATTGCAGGTCTCCGCCACGCAGGGAAGGGTGGGCCTTGGCGAGTGACAGCAGAGGGAAGGACAGGGCGATGACAGTGCGAAGAGCCATGATGTCGCAAATGTCCAAAGCTCGCTTACCTTTCTGCTCTACGTCGCTGCAGAAATACTTGAGCCATAGCCAATTAAATTTAGGGCTTGGGGTTGGTAGATTTTGCAAGGCCGGAAGAGGGGCCACAGCTATAGAGGGCTGCACAGGACAAGAGTTTCGCCTACTCCTTCGTTCTCATCCTGCTCCTCTTCTAAACATACGTAGCAGCATAATCAGCAAAACATCCTTGAATGAGAAAGAATTATTGGGGTCGCTTAAGGGAAGCATCCCACAAGGAGCGTACCACGGCACCCCACACAGAAAAGCTGTAAACCCAACGCCCTGGTGGTAGAGGTACATAGTTTGCTGAGAGATGCACTAACTCCCGGAAGGTCATTCAATAAACCCCAAACCCCTAAACCCTAAACCTTAAACCCCGACAACCTAATCCCCAACCCCTGCACCCCTGAAGCCCCTCCACTATGTGGAGGGGTCTGCTATGCTAGCCAAAAACCCTAAGCGACCAGCATTACGAAACTGTCAGGCTTCTATCTAACTCCCGAAGCTGCGATCGTGGCCTATGGAAGCATAGGGACCCTTAGGGGGATGGGGGGGAGGAGGGAGAGTACTATACAGGCCTTATTAACTTCTTATTATGGGCAATACTTACAGCCCCCTACCCCCCTCCCCCTACCCCCCTAACGGTCCCCATGATGCAAGGTTCTTTGAAAGCTGCGCCCTCCTCACAGTCGCTACCGATTAGGTTGAATAGGCTCTGCGCTTACCAGGAACCCCCAAGTACCCTTTAAAGGGCTCTGATTTTTGCCATTGAGAGATAACTAGGGGCTACAATACAGGGTAGTTGCGGGCTCTAGGTAAGGTTCAGGGTTTAGGGTTTGGTGGTTTGGGGTTGGGGTTTAACTCGCCTCAAACTCTAAATCCATGTATCTCTCAACTGAAGCGCATTTTTACAATCTACCTTCACATGTTATAGGAACCCGAATACGATCTGGGGTACAGTTCATACTGGGGGGTTGGAGTCTCTGGGTCATGTAATGTGCAAGTCACGAAATCTTCGGGTTGAGTATCTTGCAAGCAACCGGCGGCGAATATCGGAGCCAACACACTTGGAACCAACACTCATGCTTATAGATAGTTTATTGATCTTTCTTTCCCGAAGGCCCCTAAACCCTAAACCCTAAGGAACCCCCTAGACCCTGAACCCGGACCCCCTAAACCGCATCTCGGAGCTATTGTCACTTCTCCTTGGGGTTGCAAGGCTCCGGGGAGGAGCCCTAGGTTTGACTAGGTTGGCCCCATAAAGCCTCAGAGAAATATTCGTAAATAGGGTCCTACTAAGCCCAATAAGGGAAAATATAAAATGTCCCAAAGGCCTACCTAGTTGATGTTTCTGAAAGCAAGTCATATACGGGCCTTAATCGCTGGAATAGGGTTCCAGGACTGTTCTAGGATACAATAGACGAGTACTTACCATAGGGAACCCTTAACGCATTACTGGTTAAGGTTAAGGTTGTACCGTCAAACTAATCGGCAACCTGCATTGCAACCACGGGAATTTCCCCCAAAACACCCCTTAACCGGCGAGGCCTCATCATATTGGCCGTAGAGCTCGCCCATGGTAATCGACTTGGGATTGATAATCTCGTAGATTACCTTCTCCATACCTTCATGGGTTCGATAAGGTTACTTTCAGGGTTCGATCTGGGCTGCTACGGAGTTACCGCATAGGGTCGGAGATTAGAGCTGGAGTTTGCAGGTGTAAAGTTCATCGCACCAATGTAGGATGTGGGGTTTAGGAATCAGGGACGGGCCCGGAAATGGAGGCAAGCATATCAACATGCTTCTAAACCGTGAGTAATTGCTAATCTCCCAGCCTGAGACCTACCAAGACCTAAACTGAAATCCTAAGCCCTCAGTGCCTTCCTGGCCCATGGACTTGAGGATGCATTTCGCCTGATAAGGACGAGAGTTCCGGGTGTAGTGGTTCGGTGTTTATGGCTTATCGTCTAGCCCATAGAAGGGCTTTGGGGTTTAGAGTTCGGGACTTGTGCGTGAGAGAGCCAGAGAGAGAGAGAGAGAGAGAGAGACAGCGTTCTGCAGCAATCAAGCAGATGTTCGTTTTCACTTAGAATATGGAGGGTCGCGTTTTGGTTGCCAAGATTGTGGGTAACCGGAAGAACTAGCTATACCCGACATATGCAATGCCCTAGGGCTCCATGTGGCTATGTAGTATATACTTAGGCCGTCAAGTACCTACAGAAGAGCCCCTTGCACGCCAAACTATATGTAGTTGGAGCCTAACGTACCCTGAGTATCCCTAAGCCCTTACATTTATGGTACCCATTGAAGGAGCCCTTAGAGGCCTAAGTGTACACTTTCTGGGTACCTGGGGCCTTACCACCGTAAAATTCCCAAGGAAGCCTAAACCCAAAAACCGCAAAGCTCCAAACCACTATACCCTAAACCCTGAACCCCAAAAGCGCTAACGTCCAAACTCAAAAGGCCCAAACACACGACACGAAGAGTCGGGCCTTGGCAAGGGCTTTCCAGCAGACGCTCTTGCCGCCCAGAGTTCCGCCAACCAACCTCCGGGCAGTTTAGGTCTACTTCCCCAAAAAATCCACAAACGTAAAAGGTTAAACTGTCGGATTACTACTGCATGAACTACAAGAACCCGTAAAGTTCAAACGATTGGCATTGGGGGGAGTAAGTAGGGGGTTGGTGTATCTGCTAGGCAGAAGCACTTTACGCTCCTCGGGTGTTTTCAACGATATGCTCTTTGCAGATCCGGGCTTTAGACTTGTTGTGGTTTTCGTGTCTGTGTTGAGGGCTGTAGGGTTGGATATGAAATCCAACCTTTTGGAGGGCCTTGGGGTTCGATGGTGAGGGACTTGGACTTAAGCACAGCGAAAGGCGGGGGGGTTGTCCGAACATCCCTGTCGACCCGGCCCATGCCTTGACAAGAAGGGATCACGGTTTGGTTTAGGGTTTAGGGTTTAGGGTTTAGGGTTTAGGGTTCAGGGTTGGGAAACCAGCCAAGATCATTGTGCGTCCAATTTTTCAACTGTTTGGCTTCGCTTTCAAAGGAATTTGGGATTAGGGTTTATGGCTCAGGGGTTCAGAGTTTCGGGTATACTCTGGGCGAGCATATGCTTGCAGTGTAGTGTCCTTTGGAGATCTTCTCAGGGTTCATGATAAAGACTACTTGGAGGGGCAGGGGACTTGGTAAGTAGGTTTTTAGTAGGTTCCAATTGGGGTAACTCCATTTAGGGTACTTAGAATTCTACTTATAACCTACTTACTAAGTCCCCTGCCCCTCCAAGTATGTATAGGGCTTAAGCGCGTAGAGCTTATGGTTTAGAGTTTGCAGTTTATGGTACAGGCTTGAGGGTTTAGGGTATCAGTGTAGCAGGGTAGATAGACTACACTACCACGATGCGCAATATGAACGACAATAGCACTGTGCAAACACGAGCTGTTCCGGTGCTTGCGATGGCCCAGCATGTTGAACCAATGCATGCTGAAAATGTTGTTTAGTTACCCTGAGGGAACATGGACCTATTTAGTAGATACTTCAGCTTGAAATAAGGGGGTCCCATATCGTAATTTTACAGCACATACTGAAGGCACATGGACCATTTGTACTTTGTAAGTTAGACTGGCGCAGAAAGCTGGACAAGTCGCATGTTGCCGTGACGGGTGATCTTCGTCTCCTTGGCGGCGCAGAATGCCGGTGTAGGAAGAGCATCAAACGAAAGCTACAGTATCCTGAGTCCTAAGTCACCCTGAACTCCAAACCCCTGAATCCTAAGCCCGGAAACCCCCAAACTCTATGGCCCAAAACCTAAACCCTTTCAGAAAGCCCCACAAACCCTCAGCTCGACACGATCAGCAGCGTTCTTCGCACATGAGGACATTGATTTAATCGAAGGAACCGAAGCCACAGCCGGCGACGCTGCTTACAGAGTCCAGGTAGAGATTCCGAGGGTGTAGCGAGCTCTAAACCTAAAGCCCCAAACCCTAAACCTCAAACCTAGATTAAACCCGAAACCCCTAAACCATAAACCTTAAACCTTAAATTAAACCCGAAACCCTTAAACCCCAAACCTAAATCAAACCCGAAACCCCTAAACCCCAAACCTAAACCCTAAACCCTTAACCCTAAACCTTAAACCCTAAACTCTAAACCCTAAACCCTAAACTCTAAACCCTAAACCCTAAACCCTATAAACCCTAAACCCTAAACCCTATAAACCCTAAACCCTAAACCCTGAAACCTCAACCGCGACTTGGGATTTTCGGAGCCGGGAGCCGGCTCCCCTTTGCTTTAGGGTTTAGGGTTTTAGGACTTGGGGGGTTTAAGGGTTTTGGGCGTTTAATTAGGGTTTTAGGATTTGGGGTGTTTCAGGGTTTTGGGGGTTTTGGGGGTTTGGGGCGTTTAATTGGTGGTTTAATTACTGGTTTTAGGGTTTAGGGTTTTAGGGCTTTAGGATTTGGGGGGCTTCAGAGTTTGGGGGTTTGGGGGTTTGAGGGTTCGGGGGGTTGGGGGTTAAGCTATGGTTTAGGAGTACTCCTCAGTTAAATCCTCATAGGTTCTTTGATAGCATGTAGGCTACACCTGTAGCCCCAACTCCTTCAAAACAACGGAGTACGACGTCTAATGATGAAGCTGCGTGGGGCGCCTCGGTTTCAAGTCTAGAGTTGTGGCCCTAAACACAAACCCTGTTGTGTGATACGGTCTAATTCACAATGAAAAAAATATACGTATATATATATATATATATAATACATAGATATGTGTGCCTGGAAGCCCATATTCAGAACCACCTCAAACCCTGAACTAAACGCTGGTTGCACACAAAGTAAGAAATAACCAGGATCCCTGGGTAAGCCAGGTGTCGTAGATGCTGATGCACTTGGCCACAGAGTGCTTCACTTTCTGGCAGCCCATCTCATCGAGAACCTGCTAGAATCGGAAAAAGTTTCGAAACGCTGCCGTGTCTTATCTGCGTGCATTTTCGATTGCCAGCGAAGGGGTGATTCCGAATTTTCAGCATCTTGCATTTTTCGGCTGGAGACTTTCGGGATGGGATTCAGGGTGAGTCACGAACCCCTTTGCCGGAAACGATCTACGGCACTGGAGCTTGGCGTGTGTACCGAGATGTGCCGCAGTAAATCCCGCCAACCCACAGATATCGTCATGTATAGAAAACGATGCTACGACCCGCAAACCTAAAACCCCTTGGCCCCAAACTCTGAACCTCGCAACCCTTAGACTGCTCCTCCATGCCATCATGGTCACACCCCTACACCCATCCTTCTTGGCTCCCGATGAAGACGGTCTCCTCAGGACGGTCCTCCTGAGGTGACACCTCAAACCCTGAACCCTGACTCCGGTGCCTGGTTGATGACTTCTTCCAGCTTGCCATAGTTCGGAATCGGCAGCTCGACTCCTGTCGAGGGCTGGAGGCTGGAGGCCCGTACCAAGCCTACCGAACACAGGAAAACAAGTAAAGTTGCAAACTGGGGACAGGATGATTGATGATATGAACCCTGCATTACTGTACCCATGATAAGTAATATAACATAGTTCACATCGTTTAAATACGGTCCTTGAGGTAACGCAGGATTTATACCATCAACCGTATGACCCCATCATTGTAGGGTTATACCCCTCACCCCCTCCCCCCAAACGGGGTTTTTGGATCTCCAGGTATGGGCATCCCGAAAGAAGTCGCTCCTGGGAAGATGTCACTCAGAAGCGCCTCGTAGAGCGGTACATCCTGGCTCATCGCCGGAGCTTTTGGGGCACACAGACAGGGGCCTTTATAATTTGTTTAGAGTCCCTTGAAAAGGGGCTTATATAGGTTATTATGAGGGATCTAAAAGGACACTATAGGGGCCTGGATAATTAGAACCTGGATTTGGGGCCCATTATACTATAGTTATAAGAAGGAACCCCCCAAAATTGTATAGGCAATTATTTTGGCCCCTACAGTAGGGCTTGGTTGCAGGGTTTCGAAGTCACCGGGGATCCCCAGGGATAGTTGGACTTTCGTTTGTGGGTCTCCCTTCTTCATGTGGACTCCATGTACACCCTGATTCATAAAAGTCCATTCTTCAGGGCCGCAATACCAGGACCAGATTTCTGTGCCCGATTCAGGTAGGGTCTGCATTCAGAATTGGCTGCTCCTTCAAAACCACTTTGTACGTCAGTTCTACGTAGAACTAGTTAAAGCCAAAGCCCTATGCATCCCCTAACCCACATGTGCCTCTCTCGCACCTGCCTCGAAGCTCGCATTCCCCACACCTTCACAAGCAAGCCTATCCGCAGACTGCAATCATGGCCGCTATGGCCCTCGTCCGTACCTAGAGGGCCAAACCCTACCCCTTTTTAGGATACCTAGTTTTATGGTTAGGATCTGTTATATAGAAAGTTAGGCACCAAAAAAAGGGGCAGGGAATGAGCCTCTAGGTAATGTGTGAAAACGCCTGAATCCCATAAGCCTGCACTGAACCCAACCTGATTCCTTGCATTTTTTGTGTCCTGCGAAACCCACTTGGGCGCGTTCATGTCCTTGGATGTGCAGCATTCAGCAAGCTCGGCTTCGGCTGCATAGAAATGCTGGGTCCAAATTGCAGAAATGGGCAGCCTGCTGGGGGAATGTTACACCATCCTCTTTGGATTTAGGATGGAACTCGAAGGGTCCATGTACTCATATAGTGTAAATATACATTGGCGTTAAAGTACTCCTTACATAGGCGGGCCTTAGTGTAAGTGACAACTATGGAATCTGTTCGCTTGTCCGTTCTACGTCACTTCTGGCACTCGACACCCAAGTAGCCGAGGGTTGCTTAGAAGAGCCCGCGAATGTACCGGCACTCGTGTACACCGGGAAGCCCTAAACCCCTGTAAACCCTACCTGTATCCGCAAACCCTGTGTATACCCACACCCTATACAATAGTGGGTTATGACTCCTTAGTTATACGGTACAACCCCAAAACGGCAGCATTTTGGATCCCAGGTAAACCCTCAACCGTTGACTTTTTGTTTATTCCTGCATGCAGGCTGTGGGAAGCGAAGACTGCCATGTCGGGCTTGGCTAGAGGTTGTTAAAGTTGTCATAAACCAGCAAGAACCCTCCGTTAAACCCAAAATCAAAATACTCACTGGCTTCATTAGGGCGCATTTGGGCGGGTGCTGAAAGGAGCTTGCATAGTGAGACAGGGCTTTGGGCGTGTTGTATATATACCACATTCCAGCAGGGACAATCAGCAAATACTCTTCTCTAGGTAGGGGATCCAGATGCTCCATGATTCACGCAACGGTGAATCATAGGGCAAATTCTTCGCGCTGGGGTCAAGGCTGTAGGCATGGGGTGCTGAGCTTGGCTTTGTCGAGGATTTAGGCTTGGGAGCCCTGACCCAGTCTGATGGCAAGGAATTGAAATGCCCCCGAGACCGGATCCCAAGCCCTAAACCCAAAACCTATGAACCCCAAACCCTGACTGAAATGCTAGCATCGGGAACGTTTGGCTTCCACACCTTTTTCCAACGAAGGGTTCACGGCCAGTAGGGTTTAAAATTCGGGTTTAAGACGTTTGGGCTTTATATGCTCCAGTTCTCTACATTGCGAAGTAACCACAAGCAAGACAAGCATCGTTGATGGCGCGCATGAGCAAGATCTGCTCCGGTGTGTCCGGGTCGGCCTCTTGGAATCTGTTTGGCGGCTTGGCTTTTAGCTACCCTAAACCCTATAATTGTTACACCCTGATTAAAGCCCTTAGCTAACGCTTTACGGTCTGTCGGGCTTTGGAATCCAGGTCTACGGTCTCGTAACTCTACGGCTCACATGATGTGAGAATTGCGGATGCTAAATTGGCAAAACCCACTCTCAAGTTAAAGGCACGCTCGGGGTTAGATCCAGACAGTAATCCATAAATGGACAGGCTCATCAGGACAACTGCAGAAATCTGGAAACCATGTTGACGCTAAGCTGCCGAACAACGATTGCGAGGGCCACTAAAGACAGTACCACATTAGTCTCTGATGCTTAGGTTTAGGCAGCTAATGTATCCTACACGTATATGGGTTATAAGATGAGCCTTGTTCAACGCCAACTTTACCGTGTCTTCCAGGGGGCCGGTTGGGGCTTACTTCCCAAATCCCCTGAACCCTAACCCGTCGGGAAGGTATCACACAAGGGACTTCAATACACGACCCGAATAATAAGAGGATCCGGAATAGAAGGACCCAATATATATATATATATATATATACATATACATATACATATATATATATATGTATATACATATGTCCAGTCTCCACTGTAGTTCCTTCTGGGACTTGTTAGGGATCCTCATGATGAAATGGTAAACCAAAACATGAACCACAATCGAGACTATAGCTAGGGCTTCAACCCTTAAGCCGTTTTGTAAATGCTACCTTGCCCTGCTGGAACCGACGTACACATGAATAGGGAGCTCCACAAGGAATAGGTAGTGCTTCATCGAGATGATTGGAAAGCAACATCTTCATCACAACCTAAGGGTCCAACAGCTCCGGCCTTATCCTCAGCCCTGCTAGAGCCCGTAGAGGAACCCTTCAACACACCGCAGATAGCCCCAAAAAACATACTGAAGGACACCGCGGCAAGTCATAACAAAAGGCGATCCTTGCGCTTCAAAGCTCCAGCGCAGCCCAAGACGGACTTGATGTTTCGGAGGCCAAAGTCGTAGTGATGCTGCTTCGACCTCTGCTCTGTGGGTTCTGCCTTAAGCCTCCTAAGAGAGTCATGGGATCTCTGGGGGAGGGTTTGGGCTTTGGGGGCGACGGTTTGGGATCTCACTACGAGGGTCCAGGAGCATTAGGGTGGGTTTAAGGTTTATAGGTTAAGGGCTTCCCAAAGGGTCCAAGTATCATGTTGGTGTGTACTTATAGGGTATTTTGGGGGGTGTAAGTATGTACCATAACAATACTTGGACCCTTTGGGTTCCAGTACCCCTATACTTGTTGATAGAGCTTGTTAGAGGTGGGAGCTTGATACGTAAACTGGGGTTTGATGAGTTCTTGGACTTAGCACATGTTTTGGCTTGCCAAACTGAGGCTTCACGGTTCAAGGCCGAGGTGCGCGGCTGAGGGATTTGAAGCTTTGGGGGCTCTAAGGGTTTGGGGGTTTAGGGCTTAGGGCCTATAGGGTTTAGGGGCCTTTGCAAGTCGGATCTCGGCAGATCGAGGATAACTCGGAAAATTGCGGTTCAAGAAAATCTTCAAGCGTTCAGCGTGCAAGGTCACCGCCCCAGCTTGAAAACTATGCAAGCGTCTGTACGCGAGCTTGCGGAACCACCCCTCAAACCCCAAAGTAATGATCATGCCCCTCTTGAGGCTTACAACCCCACCGAACCCCTAAACCACCCCTAAACCCCAAAACCGCAAACAAAAACTAAACCACCGAACCTCTGAGACTCTGAAGTGCACTCCAGCGGCATTTGCTGCAACATCATCTGGTAGAGCGTGAACTTCTTCTTTGCTAGCATCTTGAAGTCTTTGAAGCCTGTCTTCGGTTCTTTTAAAAACCTAGGCATCTTGAAGTCTTTGAAGCCTGTCTTTAGGGATTTAGGGGTTTTAGGGTCCAAAAAGAGAAGGCATCTTGAAGTCGTTGAAGCCTGTCTTTAGGGATTTATATAGGGGTTTTAGGGTCCAAAAAGAGAAGGCATCTTGAATGTCTTTAGGGGTCTTTAAGGATTTTAGGGTTTTACGGGTTTAGGGGTTTAGGGTTTAGGGTTTAGGGTTTTAGGGTTTTAGGGTTTAAGGTTCAGGGTTTTGGGGTTTAGGGTCTAGGGTTTTGATAGGGGTTTAAGGGTTTTAGGATCCAAAAAGAGAAGGTACCTGGTCCAAAGGGGGGAACAGGGGATGATATGGGGGCCATAATTAATCATTAGAATAGGGTTTTGGGGTGTATTGTAGTATGACTAGAATAAGGAACCCCGAAAGATAGTTACAGGTAATTATTTAAGCCCCTGTATCAGATAACCCTACAATAGATCCCCTTGTCTAAAGGAGCCCTAGGCACCCTATAGGCAATTATTACGGCCCTTATACTACCTTATACTATATTGGCTGACTTCTGGACCCCTCCTAAAAGGTAAACTTTTTAGTCTCCTTATTATAGTTCATATAGAAGCCCCAGAAGTTAAAGTCCTAAGAGCCAACCAGAAGAACGCCAAGCTACAGTAGGGCATCATGGGTTTCGGGTTTAAGGGTTAGGGGTTTAGGGTTCAGGGCAGGTCCAAAGGCCGCAGGGAAATAAAGCTTCCTGGAAGCCTCAACCCGCAGCCCAAGCCACGTCAGCCCTTTGCCCTCTCGCACAACTTCCGGACCCTCGACAGTGGGAAATTTCTTATGCCACGCACACCCGAAAAAGAAATATCCAGAGTCTAGGGAAGGAGCACCCGTTTCTTATCTTAAACTGATCGACCGTACCACTAAAGGAATGAAATCCTGAAGCCTTAAGCAAACCCGAAATCCCAAGACAACAAAAGACCCCAGCGAAAACGCTGCCTTCCGAGACCAGCATGATTTCCTGGGGTCAAAAGCTTGCAGATCGAGGAGGGGTGTTCGGGTTCAGGGTTTAGACTGAAGGCTCAGATGTTTTGGCTTTTAGGGTTTTAGGGTTCAGGGCCCAACCTAGACCCCCCAACTACCCTCTACTATTAAGGGCCATACGGGCTCTATTAAGAGGCACTTCGGAGGTCCTGGTACTTACCTTTGGCTAGTAGGGAATGGAAGAATGGTAGTAGCAGTAGTTATAATTCTACCCGATTCCTCCACTCCATACTAACCAAAGGTAAGGGTAGGGTTCAGGGCTTAGGGTTTGGGTCTGTGATGTCGGGTTTCATGTAGTGCCCTTTGTTTTGACCTTGCCTCCGGATACTCGTTAAAGCATCGCGTGACAGAAATCACCTGAGGGTCTCAGTGTAGCAATCCCGAAGGGTCCATGTGTCCAAATAGTATATACTTTGGCCTCAAAGTTGTCCCTCCTTAGGTACTTTAGGGCCAAAGTATCCATTTGGGCACATGGACCTTTAACTAGGGAAGTGTTACGGGGGTTGGGGTCTTGGGCTTCTGCTTCAGGGTCTACTTGAAAGATTTGGGCAAGCACAGGCTCTAAGATGAAAGTGTAGATATCTTAGGGCTTAGTACCCTAGCTCAGAAAAGGTGAACCTTTTGAAATCTAATAAATTTATATACCCTAAGGCTCCTAATAGGGTCATGGGATCTCTGGGGGAGGGTTTGGGCTTTGGGGGCTAAGGTTTGGGATCTCACTACGAGGGTCCAGGAGCATTAGGGTAGGCCCTAAAAGGTTCAAGGTTACTTACTCAGCCCTTAAGCTGTCGAAAACCCTAAACCCTAAACCCTAAAACCCTAAACCCTAGACCCTAAAACCCTAAACCCTAAACCCTAAAACCCTAAACCCTAAACCCTAAAACCCTAAACCCTAAACCCTAAAACCCTAAACCCCCAAAGGCCTACATCCGATTACATGAATAGATAAGTTCACAGCAGAGAGTCCATGATCATGGCCAAATCGGGGACCATCATCGCCACAGGTCGGAACAGGGCCTCCGGAATTTCGTTGGGGGTTTAAGAGTGCCTGGAGAGATCCCTTGAGCCCTGAACCACATTCAGCGGTTGGGCTTGAATCGAGATGCTGTTTCCTATTGCAGAACCCAATCCCGAAGACCCTGAACCCCAAACCCCCAAACCCAACCCATGAACCCTAAACCCAACATGAATGAACCCTGCAGGTTGTAATGATAAGTAGACCGACAACCCGAAACCAGCTTGTGTACTTTGAAGCTACCAGTCATCGGTTTGAAGAGCTACAATTACAATGTTTCAGGGTCTGGAGTTCAGCTGCAATCGGCTTGGAGCTGACCTGGGAAACTCGAAGATTTGAAGTGTTGCTCCAATTAGTAGGGTTTAGGTCCCAAATACCTCTGAACGGCATTGGGTACCTGAAACCCTACTATTTGGGTACTCGGACCCTCTTACCGCATATTCAACAACCTCAAGCTCGCGCTGCAATAGGGCCTTCTTATAGCAGCATCTGCGACTGGGGCTTACCCGAAGTGTCGTCCCTTGCTTCAGCGCCGAAGTTAACTGCAGGTCTTCAGTTTCAATCGTTTGTGCGAGCCCGAAAACGTCCATGGTCTACCCGTGGCTAGAAGTACCACCTGAACCCACTGACTTGAAGGATAGACAATGCTAGTAGCTCTGGAGCTACAGGTATACACTCGAAGGCCCTATACCCTGAACCCCTTTGTTATAACCTTTCGAAGTCCTTATAGAAGCCCGGAATACCTACAGTAATCCCTAAACCCAGAAAGCCTGCAGTAAACCCCATAAAGTTGGAAACTGGATAAGGCCAAATAGTGCTGGGATTCCCTATACATTACTCTTAAGGATGGAGGCTCTGGGGTTTCCAACTTTTGGGCTTCTACTGCAAGCCCTTAACTGAAACCCCTAAACCCAAAAGCCCAAAAAAACCAGACCCTGAACACTAAACCCCGGGCCCTAAACCCTAAAACCCTGCAAAGCCCTATAGATCCCCTTATAGATCCCTTTGAAGGAACCCTCCAAAACCTAGATTTTCTTATTGTAAGTACTTAGAGGTTCATAGGACTTAGTAACCAGGGTTATTACTAAGGTAACTATACTTATAATTACTTATGAAACTAATTAAGGTACTTATAGCCATACTTACTAAGTCCCATAATCCTCCCATTATAGAACCCTTCTAGATCCCTTTAAGGAACCCTATTATAACAAGGTACCCTAAAGCATACTTACTAAGTCCCAAAGAATCCTCCAAGGACCGGCCTTCAAGTTGTCCGGAAGCTCTGATCGTCCCGCATAGCCAGGGTTCATGGTGATGAAGACCTCAGGGAGGGCACGGCACTTAGGGTTTAGGGCTTGGGGTATAGGGTTTAGGGATTAAGCTAGGGTTTAGGGGTTTAGGGCTTGGGGGTTTAGGGTTCAGGGATTAAGCTAGGGTTTAGGGGTTTAGGGCTTGGGGGCTTTGGGTTTAGGGGTTTAGGGTTTAGAACACCTCAGGGAGGCACGGCACTGTCTAGCGGTGAACTTGCAAATTCCAGCCACCGCAAACATACGCTTAAGTACACCTCTAGGGCTCACCGCTTGGGGGTTCAAAGGTTCCGGATTTGGCGCTTAGGATTTATGGGCTTGGAGTTTAGGGTTTGCTGTGGTTCAGGTTTGTGGTTTAGGACAGCTTATTTAGGAAGCTTTACATAGGGGCCTTATTTAGAATAGGATTTTGGTGCCAAATATACTATAATTAATACACGGAACCCCCCAAGCAGTATAGATATTTAGGCCCCTACAGTACCGTCACACCCCCATGCAAACAGATGGGGGACTCATTAGCTGAAGCTGCCGGGGCTCGAAGCCCACGGCCACAGGTTTTGGTGGTGCCCAGTCCCGAGAGATCTAGGGTAAAAGCCAGAAAGTTGGAATATGATTATCCTAACCCTTCTATGGCAAATTATAGGGTATCCTACCAGGAAACCATATTCCAACTTTCTGGAGTTCCCTGTAAGGACTCACATTTTAAGGCTTTCGGACCCAAAGGCCATACCATATAAGGCTGTTGGGCTATTTTGAGCCCCAGGGAGAGATCCCAAAATCCCTTAGCTCAAGGAAAAATATCTTAAAACGTATTAAGGTTCTACGATTTGCTTAAGAACACCCAAAAATAAAAAATGTATTCCTTATGGGGGTAATATAGGGATTATTATTTTTATTTTTGGGTGGTTTTCTTAAGCAAGTATAGTAGGGTTGCTGCATAGGGAGTTTTGGAGTCTCAGGGAAAATCGAAGGCGTCAGTTTTACAGGGTACAGTCTTGGCTGCAGGGTTTCGTGTCTAAGGTAGACGGGAATGAATAGGCAGCTTCAATATGTAGGTCCGCCAGGGCACCTTGCGGAGAAAACATAGACAAGGTTTCAGATACTTATATGTACATATTTATGTATCCGTGTATGTATATATATATATATATAAGTGTATAGACACCGACATACAAATATATGTATCTACATATCTGTGTGCATGCATACACGTACAAACTAGCACATGTAGCTGCATCTCACTACATACACATACACATATTATACATGCGCATATACATATAGACATATACCAAGACGTGTATATGTATATATATATATATGTATGTATGTATGCATGCATGCATGTATGTATGTATGTATATGCAGCACGCACATGCACACATCTATATACACAGACACACACGCACACACATGCGCACATACCTACACACATCCATGCATGCATGTCTACATGCATGCATGCATGCATGCATACGTACACACATACTACATGCATGCATACATACATACATGTGTTTACATATGCGAACCTGCATACAAACATATAGAATAACGTGAGCATATATGCAAATGTATGTTGAGGAAAACTCAGAAGCCCTCCAAATGCTGCAGCGCGACGGCACAAGTTCGCTTCAAGCTGATCAAGATGTCCTGGCGGAGGGGGGGAGGGGCAAGAACCCCACCACGAAAATCCCTGAATCGCTCAATGCAGGAAGGAATATGCAGTCTATGGAAACTAGGGTTGCTACAAAGGTTAACATCATAATTCGTGTAAGGATATGTTATATTCAGGGCTTAGTCTAGCCAAAAAATCATCTTTTTTGAGGAGAAAGATAGCTTTTGCCCTTAGCAGGTTGATCCTACTATGATGGGTGATTATTGGGATCCCAGAGTGGCTCATTTTTTTCGTCTGGATTCGTAAAGCCATCCTAGTAATGAGAGGCCCTCTATAGCTAGAACAGGCTTGTGTCTTTTGGTGCAACTTCGACAAAGCTCTCCAGAAGAGTCTCAAACTCGTGGAAATTTGGGCTTTCGAAGCCCGAGACCATACCCTAAACCCAAAGGGGCATAGATTGAAGTTAAGGGTTTCTGGCTTCGCCGGTGTCTCGGGTTCTAGGTTGCGCTACCCGTCGGTGCAGCGCGTCCTCGAACATGAACTTCTCCTTCTCTTCCTTCCTTGTCAGCAGTTTGGGGCTTAGCTTTGAATTTCCGGACCTCTATGTGGCTTTTGCACATTGTCGGCAAAACCCGTATCAGGCTTGTGGAGCGAGGGTAAGATCTTGTGTGGGGATCAGTCCTAGCACTCCGAGACTGCTATTCCCGGATGCCCTAGGGGTCCCTGTGCACATCGTGTATATGCTCTGGCTGTTACGTTATGACTCTGTAGGAACCGATCACTCTCTCTCTCTCTCTCTCTCTCTCTCTCTCTCTCTCTCTCTCTCTCTCTCTCTCTCTCTCTATGTATATATCTACTTACATACATGAGCATGAACATATAGACGTGTAGCCCAAAGCGAAACCTTCCATTGTCCAGAAAAGCTGCAAGGCGTTCTGGATGGTCATGATCTGCACGGCGACGACAGACCTTAAGACAAGCTTTGGGTTAATCTCGCGGCCCTGATTAGAATAGGACTCCTTTAAAGGGGTCTGTACGGGCTACTATAAGGCATCTATAAGGGTACTATAATGTAGGGGCCTTGATAGTTAGAATAGGGTTTTGGGCTATACTCTACCATAATCATAAGAAGGAACCCCAAAGAGAGGATAGGTATGATTCAGACCTCCCTATTCAGCAAGCTAACACCCGGATTCAACGGGCCCCCTGCGGCCTGCAGCTTACCCGTCCCGAAAAGTAGATCGCTTAACCGGCCTCCTACAAAGTACCCTATAAGTGGCCTTTAGTAACTTTAGTAGCATATATTCCCGGCTAAGGGATTCTACTTTCTAGATGCTCCCCTCATGCTTTCGGATTTCCTGCCTGCCTCAGTCGAGGGGGTGTAGGGTTCAGGCTCTTAGGGTCTTTAGATGAGGGATAGAGGGTTCGAAGGCCTTGGGGTATACCGACCGAAGCCTCCACTGTTAGACCATGCCCTCTGTAAACCAGTGGGATGACGAGGAACAGCACGGAGACATCGATTCGGTTGAACTCATCGAAGCAGCCCCAGCAACCGCACCTGGGCGCGCGTAGAAGAAAAACAAACGTGGCTTCTGGTGCCTCGGTCACAGGTTCCGGATGCTGTGATGAGTTACACCGCACAGACCGTAAGGGTCGAATCACCTTCAAAAACATGTACTACCCAAGATACTAACCTACATTACTTCATCCTGCACCCGAAAACTCAATTCTTTTGTATACTGCTCAAAATACTAACCGACATTAGTTCCATCCTACAACCCACGTATCCATCGAATCAAATGCAACAAAGAGAAAACGTGCTACCGGTGTTCGAGAATCCTCAAAGGTCCCAGGTAGTGTTATAGGGATACTGCCCCATATCATAATGGTACTTCCTACTAGAGCGTTCTAGAAACCCTACATTCCAGCATCTAGGTCCTAAGGAACCCTAAACCCTACTGTTATATGGGTACTTGGGACTCTTTGGGAATTGCAGCCAGCACACTGTGCCAGGCCACTGAACATGCGCCCCAGGGACCTGAGTCAGGCCAACAGCGGCACCTACACGAGAGTGTTTAAGGGCTTGGGGTTTAGGGTTTAGGGGTTTAGGGGTGTAGAGGTTAGGGTTTTAGGGGTTTAGGGGTTAGGCTTTACATGGGTGTTTAGGGGTTTAGGGGGTGTAATTAGGGTTGAGGGGTTTAGGTTTAGGATTTAGGATTTGAAAGGTTTTGGGTTTAGGGGTTAGGGGTTTAATGGTCTAGGGTTTTAGGAGGGTCTATGAGTTTTCGTTTGAGAACTCTTTCCCGTTCGGCAGCCTAGACCCTGTCCAAAAGCCTACTTACGCGAGAGTATTCCGCACCCTCGCACAGGTTTACAAGATTTAAGGCCCCACATATGGCATGAAGATCGTCCTGCGACTTGGTATACAAAAAACAGATGATAACCAGGAGAGCCCCAACTCAAGCTCTCATGAGTGTCATGATGTTAAGTATAACCTGTTTGTGTGTCACCTGACCTTTGGAGCACAAGCTTCAAAGTGTGGGGTGGACGGTTCGCCTACTTAAAGGGTCATGGGACGTAGTAACTAGGGTTATTATTAAGGTACCTATACTTGTAATTACTGATAACCCCAACTAAGCGACTTATATCCATTGTTACTAAGTCCCATGATACTCCAAGTAGAGTCTAGGATTGAGGCTTCAGAAATCAGGGTGGTGCAGACGTTTACAATTCAGGTGGGTTTCTCTGGTGCGGGTACGCAGGGTGCATGCTTCCAGATTCAGGGCTCGAGGAAGGTACGATTTCGATTCTGTAGTTTGAAGACTTGGGCCTTCGTGACGCAGAACGTAAATCCCAAAATCTCTAAACCCCTTCACAAGGCGAGAAAGTGCCAGAATACATCCACATCACAAAAGGCGTTGTCGTATACTCCCGAGGCCCCTAAAAGCCTCAACCCTAAACCCAATACCCTCAAATCAAAACCATAAACACTAACCCAAGGCCCCCTCAAGCGCTCCTCTCAAGGGTCCATTTTAAGGGTCCCCTTTACAGGGATTCCTTTTAGGGTTCCCCTTTAAGGGTTCCTTTGAAACCGCAATGCCCCAAGAGACTTATAGTCCAGGCCGTCGGAGCAGTTGAACACGATGACGTACCTTGTTGAAAGACCCTAAGCCTATTAGGAGCCTTAGGGTTATGGGTAATGCAAGATTTATATCATCCACCGTTAGGGTAAGGCCCCTAATTCAACCCCTAAGGGTCCAAGTAGTCCCCATTTATGGTTTTTGGTACCTGATAAGGCCCTAAAGTCCTATAATAGGGAGCACTTGGACCCTCTGGGAGAGGGTTCGCGGCTTCTAGTATAGGTTTTAGTAGGATTTAGGGTTCTAGGGGCGTTTGGGTGTCGGGTGTCAGGGGTTATTGAGTTTGTAAGATTTGTACGGTGTAGGGTTTTGTCCGGATTGGCTTCCTTGGCTTTTTAGGGGTGTAGGGTTCAGGGTTTGTAAGTTCAGGGTTGGGGACGTTTTGGGATTCCAGGTTCAAGCCCACACACATGCGCACACGCACGAACCCGAAGGTCCATGTACAGATTTACTTTATACTTAAGCCATGAACGGGTTGCTATATCGTAGCTTCAGGGCCAATGCACATGCTATATTTGTACATGGAGCCTTCCCCGAAGGCTCAACATCCCCTAAAGCCTCGTCTAGTATGGTCTTTGAACCCAAAAAACCTTCAAATACGAGGCCTTAGAGCCTTAAACCCTGTAGGTCCCTTTAAAGGGCCCTTCATAGATCCCTTTAATACAAGGTCTTAGAGCCGAGGGGTTAGGGTAACAAATCGAAGTACCAGCACTCCACGAGAACAGAGTTGAGACTCAGAGCCGCCCCGACGTGGATGAGGTAATATAGGGGCCTTAAAAATTAGAATAAGGGGAACTCCAGAAAGTTGGAATATGGTTTCAGGGTAGGATACCTTGTAAATTACCATAAAGGGTTTAGGATAATCACATTCCAACTTTCTAGCTTTTACTTTAGGGTTTTGGGGCCCATTATACTAGAATTGTAGCAAGGAATTCCAAAATAGTATTGGGAATTATTTAGGCCCCTATATTACACTGCGGAGGAAGAGTCAATTCAAATTAGGGGCACTACTTTAGACAAGGGCTTGCGGGTATGTGACCCATAGGCCACATAGTAGCGATCCCTTATAGGAACTACTATGGGGCCTATGGAACAATGCTACAGTTAATTGTGCTAGGGACTGTAAGGGAATACAAGCAGTCATTCGTTCTCCTCCTATGCTAATATAGGGGCCTTTATGACTAGAATAGGGGTTTGGGGTATATCCTATACTTATAATCGGGGACCCGCCAAAATAGTATAGGCTAGGTACTTATTCAGGCCCAAGTAGTATACCTACTGCCCTGGTGCTTGGCGAACTTAGAGCTCCGGGTCCTCAGATCCTTCATGCACCGAGAGCCCACACGCAAAGACTACACTTTGACGACTCGATGCAGAGCTTTAAGTCAAGGGCTGCCCAAGTCTCTAGGGTTTTTAGGGGTTTAGGGGTCTGTAGAGCAGTCCTTTTTGCGAGCTGCTCGGAAGAAAAGCGAACATCCTGACGGCAGCCAGTCAAAGATCCTCGTCTGAGGATATCGTCTCGTAATCCTCCAGGTCGACAGCCGGCACCATTGGCGCAGGCTTCGCCGTAAGATGTGCCGGGGGATGTACCGCCCGTTCTGCTCGTGTTGGTAGTTCGATGCTGTAGTGGGTACCTACCACCGCCCGGGGTTTCGGCACACCTTTGGGCGTCCCTTTCGATACTGGTAGCAACACCCTTTTCGGCGAGGGCACCACGATAGGAGGCCGTGCCGGGTCTAAGGGTTATTATACGGGTTTAGGGGTTTATGGTTTTGGGTTTGAGGCTTCCTTCAAGGCTTTTATAAACTTTTATAAGAGTCAGACATGGAGGGCCCTAACTCCAGAACACTCAATCGTGGCATCTTGACTCTAAGGGCCACTAAGCCAAAGCACCCGAGACACCCCAAACCTTAAAACCCCTAAACCCTAAACCCATAAGCCCCTAAACCATTAATACAACACTGAAACCCTAAACCCCTAAACTCTAGAGACTTGGCCATGCAGCCTTCATAGAAAGGCAATGCCCGAGACAAGCTGCAAACTGAACCTCGCCCTGCCCCTTCTCCGACAGACCATATCTGAACCCTCCCTTCTTACAGAACAGTACTCATAATAACAATAATAATATTATATTACCAATATATATATATATATATATATATATATATGTACTTGATACTATTCTTAATAATACCACTCATGAGAAGGAGCCCCTAGACGGCCCTAGCCACCCCGAAACCTTGCAGCCTCCATGCCGAAACCCGAAGCAAGATTAGTTCCGGCGGGAGACATTGCCATGCCCTTGCCCAAGTCCTTTACCTCAGAGATCGTGTGCGCTGCGGGTTGAGGGTTTAGGGTTGCGGAGGCACTCGACCAGTTCGACGATGGGGGTTCAAGGGTCAGTGGATGAGGATGCGTAGGCTTTAGCTTAGGGGCTCGGGCTGGCTGGTTTGTTGTTTGGGGTTTAGGGTTTAGAGTTTAGGGTTTGCCTCCAAGGCTGATACGGCTGACGGACACACATTTCCGAAGAATCCACCAGACGGGCAAAACACCCTGAAACCAAAACTTGGGATGATGCAAGAATTTAGCCATGAGCAGTGAAATCCATTGTGCATGAGAGTGTTCTGTTCTTCGCCAACAACAAGAGGAACAGCAGCAGCAACAACAACGAGACCAACCCCCCATGCCTCAACCAAGGCAGCATGGAGAGTTCACACACTCCAATACCGTGCGTGGGTTAAGGGCTGTCATGTTTAGTGGTGTATGTTAGTTAGTGTTCGGGAAGTGTATGATCACCAGGCACCGTGGTCCTCAGGGCAACAACCACCCTCAAGCGCCAAGGCTCGAAGACCGCATCCCCAAACCAACCCTAAAAGCCCTCATGCTCTGAGGCCCTGAATGCAACTCAAGTCGCAAACCTGGGTTCGTGTTCAGGGATTACATTCAAGTTACCGTAATAAAGCATGTTGCTTACTATAAATCCCTACCATGGAAACTTAAACTAGACTCCTCAACAAGAACCCAGAAACCCTTAACCCGAAAACCTCAACTAAACAGCATCAAAACAAACAACGCCCCTTCGCAGACCTCTACTCTCTGCTTCGAGTTGCCCTTCATGGCAGCCTCCCAAACCCTAGACCCTACAATCCTAAACCCTAAAGCCCTCAAATCACCCCAAAACCCTAAAACCCTAGACCCTAAACCCTGACACCCAAAACCCAGCCTTTTTTAAAATTTGCAGGGCCATGTCACAATGCCTCAAAACCCTAAACCCTAAGATCCTAAGACTCAAAGCCCTAGACTCTGACACTCAAAACCCGGACTCCTTCCTGAAACCCTAAACCCTAAACCCTAAGATCCTAAACTCCTTCCTGCAAAATGCAAGGCCATGTTACGGACTCGGTCTTGCCCGTTCCTGCCGGCCCTGCCGGTGCTCCGCCGCGTTTCAGATGCATCGCCTGGGAGCTTCGGAGCATTCGAGGTAAAGGGTCCCTTTAAGGGTTCCTTTAAAGGGATCTACAACGTGTCCTTTAAAGGGGGATCTATAGAGTTTTATAGGGTTTAGGGTTTAGGGTCTAGGGGTTTAGGGTTTAGGGTCTAGGCACATGCAGTAGAGAAGCATCATGGCTACCCAGTTGACAGATGCAGGGAAAAAACTACTTGTGGGAGAAAAGCCCTGCATCCCGGAAACAAAGGGGTAGAGTACAGGAGGCCACGGGAGCAAGACCGGCCAGTTCGGTCAAGCACCCCGCCTCTACTACGCCGGGTTCTCCCGCACGGAGGCTAGGGGTTTTAGGGTTTAGGGTTCAGGGGGTTCAGGGGTTTAGGGTCTAGGGGCTTTACAAGGATTAGAGTATAGGGCTTCGGAGCTGCGAATTTGTGCTGCAGGACTTTAGTGGCTTAGGGTTTAGGGTTTTAGGGTCTTTAGAGTTTTTAGGGATCCAGGTATCTAAATGTACATATCTGTAAGTATATGTATGTGCACATATATATATATATATATGTATGTAGTTTACTATTGCATTATGAACACGAACTATGTACATATATACATGTACACACATGTACATACACATATATGCATATCTCTACATGTATATACCTGCCTGCCTGTCTGTATGTATGGGCCTGTCTCAGCAGCAGATCCGATGTAGTGACTTTAGGGCCAAAGCGGCCAAGGTATAATATGCGTGGGGGATTGTTCTCGACTAGGTTGTTGCTCTCCCCACCAGAGCTGTAATGAATGTAGGTGTGGCTGGCTTGCACTCTCCACAGACTGGACCCTGTCTCTCTTACACTTCCACGCGTGCAATCCTATGCAGGCAGAACCGGCGGCCGTTCCTTTTGCACTCACTGCCGGCGGCGGTTCGTCTGTGCAACGGGATAGCTCTGATTGCTCAGGATAGAAGACACTTATAGCACTTAGCTATGGGCATTGACTTGAGCCAAACGTTGCGTGGGCGGTCACATAGAAAGGTAAAGATGAGGGACGCGTAGCGTGCCCCCTTAGAGTCGAGGGACGCGTAGCGTGCCCCCTTCTCTTGCACTTTACACGGTCTTGCTCACAGCTCTTATAGTGACACCTTAGAACTTGACAAGGCATCGCAGTCCGTTCGCACCCCCCATGAGTTGCGTCTCCGACGCTGCTCACCCGGAAGATGGCACGATAGGACAACAGAAAATGTTCCGCCGCAACGTTGACATTGAAAATCAGAGCTTT
This sequence comes from Symbiodinium sp. CCMP2592, assembly GCA_905221615.1. NCBI lineage: Eukaryota > Dinophyceae > Suessiales > Symbiodiniaceae > Symbiodinium > Symbiodinium sp. CCMP2592. The sequence goes on from CAJNDT010005668.1 coordinate 230,455, forward strand.
GCATCCCAATTAGAAACGTTGTGACACTCATCTACGTCAGTAACGATCCCCTGAAATGGCAAACGAATCAGGCGTCACCGAAGAAAGAAGCATTCGCGATGGCATTCCATGGGCGAAGCTCAGAGGTCACGAACTGATAGGCGAGGAAGACCAAGCGTTGATTCATCTCCATCTTCGCGTGGTCGCAGGATCGCGGTCCCAGGGCCGGAGGTTTTCCTCTGGATACTGTTCCCTTTGCTTTCCTTTGTCCTTGCCTTTGTTTCGGCCTTTGCCGGCGGTGTAGTCATAGTAGGTGTTGGCGTTCCAGCCTCCATGCTGTTCACCTCCGGCTCTCTCACGCCCCTTTGAAGGTCCCTTGGCCGAAGAAGCGCTTGCACGTTCCTCCGTAGTGACAGGCGTGTCCAGGATGGAAGTACCACCTGGAGGGAGATAATCAGCAGCCGAAATGTGGTGTAGGGCTTCAGTACGCTTGGTCGTCGGGTTTTGCTGTCTCTCAGCCTTGGATCTGTTCAGTCTGTCCATGAAATGCGCAGGCATTTGCACATTGTGGTCCACCAGCAATCCGATGGTCTGAACTGAATGATCGGAATGAGTCAGCAGGATACCGACGGGGTCGATGTACAAGAAGTCCACCGGTCCAGTTGGTGTTGGTCGTAGCACCGAGAATTGTTGGTGTCCCGTCACCATCGGAATCACCTCGCACAGGACGTTCAGGCAACAAAAGTGCATAGCCTTCACATCTTCATCCCTGTCGCTCTTCAAGTAAGTAGTAGGGTTGAAGTTGTCCCTGCCAATTCCCATCATGTTGGCTCCCCGTGTAAGCAACGAAAGCATCTGGTTCGTCCGGAAGCGCTTCAAGGTGTAAGTCCCGTTGGGATCATACTGCTTGAGGTTCTCAGGCTCCTTGGCAAAGCGAATGATCTCCTCATCAGTCACATCCTTGCTCACACCCGTTTCCCTATCCACTGCCGCCAAAGATCCCCACTTTCCGAGCACATCATAGCGTTGGCCAAGTGCGAAATTCTCCTTCATCTGGAACAACGGCATAGTCGCCCACTTTGCGAACCCTGACCAAGCTTTGTAGATGGATCTGCATACCACGTATGCCATATACGAAAGAGCGGCCATGTTGGCGTCAATGCAATGGGCATTTCGCTTTCCAGAATAGTAGGATGGCTGCATGGCGGTACGTGCAAGTTGTAGCTCAGGATCGATGTTCAAAGACTGGCCGGTAATGAAGACGGGACGACGTTCCTGTGCAACTGCATCTGGTACTGCGTCATCAAAGTCCTCTCCTGGCTCTATGTCCATTTCTTCATCAGGTTCCTGTTCTGGATCGTCCTCTGCGATGACAGATGGCTCTGGGATTTCCTCAGGTTCCGCAACGGTCTCTACCTCCATGGCTTCCTGCTCCTCTTCGGGCGCCTCAGGCACTGCTGCTGCTGCGGCTTCCATTGTCTGAGCGATGAAGTCACTGGGGATCTCCGTAGGAGTCTCCCGTTGTGGAGAACCTTGGTAATATCCGCTCGAAACGAACTGTGACCAGCAAGACGTGCATCGGGAGAAACATGCTGGAACGATGTTGTAGCATGCCGGGCACACCCTCATTCTCCTTCCATCCTCGTCTCTGCGTAGGTCTTCGGGTCGCCAATTCTTGATGACAAACTTGATCCCTTTGTCCATGTAGTGATGCCGAACCGTGTTCTCCCTGTGGGACTCCAGGACAGTCGTAAGGTCTCGAATGATCTGCTCCTTGCTGGTGTCGTGGGGTCCAGGAGGCATTTCGCAAAGCAATTCCATGATCTTGCTCGGCGTTCGGTATCTCTCGAACTCAGGGAGCAATGGTGATGCATTGTAGTCCAACACCAGCTCTTTCTCCAATCGTTCATCGTAGATCTTTTCCACCAGAGCGAAAGAGTGTGTATCTTGAGGATCCGGGACGCAAAACCATACCTCCTTGACGAAATGGAACGGTATCGTCCGGCCAACGATCATGATGCCGCTGTCTGTGATACGTCCATCTTCTCGTGCAAGGTCCTGCGATGGGACATGGAGGACCGCCAATGGCATGTGCTTGGCATCTCGTCCATGCACCCGCATCTTGGTTGTCGCGTTCCGGTGATCGAACGGTGCAAACACCCCCCAATAGCTGTGGAGTCTGCCGCCTTGGTTGCCTCGAAATTGGCGCCTATGGTCGAAGTCCCCGTCGGGGTCCTCCGAACCAGGCATGATGCCTTGCGTGACAATGGAATCCAAGTTGCGGCATGCCGTAGCGTGGAACGCGCCTCCAAGACGTTGCAAGAGGGTCATAGATGGAGATATTGCGAACCTGTTCTTGTCCAACTGAAGCAAATTGTTCTGGGGATCTGAGTGCGCAGAGTGACCACTTGTAGCCCGAACTGCCCATGGCTTCACCCAGCCGTTGCAAACGTTCAGGTACCTCTGGCTGTGCCGGCAATGATCATTGTTCTGGATCTCCGTGATCTGGTCAGGAACCGATACCAACATGTTCGAACCTGCTGATCCAAGAGTTTCCGTGCCGGGGTCCTTCACTCTCACTCCCAGGAACTGCAACCGAATCTTGGCCTTATGGCGTTTCGTGGCTGCGAGCATGTTCCCTTGGAACAATAGCTGAAGTCTTTCATTGTACACTCTCTTCTTCTGTTGCTCATCGGTCCTTGAGACCGCTTCGGTGATGCGTCTGCTTTCATGGGTCCATAGTTGCTCATGCCTCACCAAGTCTTCGATCATCACCCACCCTCCTTCATCACATCGAATGACACTGTTGAATGCCACCTGGCACCTGTTGTCAAGCCATTCCGAGCCTGGGCGCCTGGCGATTCTGTGACGTAGGTCAGATTGGATGCATGATAGCGCCCAATCCGCGTTTAGTCTGCGCTGACGGGTGATGTTGCGAAGGACAACTTCGTTCACGATGTCCCATCGATTGTTGATGAAGCTTGCACCCTTGGTTGGGATCAGGTCGAGAATCCCGCACCGGATTGGCCTTCCGCCGCCGATGCATTCATAGCCTGCATTGGTGTAGCCCTGAGTGGTATCGTTAAAAGCAAAGCTAGGACGGTCTCCTCGTTGAGGTAGGCGTCGGTCGCGATAGTCCGAAAGCTGTTCAATAAGGTCCACCACCCGCTGGCTATTCTCTGGTCCTGATTCCTGCAGTGGTACGCCACAAGCATCATGTAGGCCCCGACGGTTTTCCACATCCGTGCAGAGATTGTGTTTGTTCTCATAACGGATCAAGACCACATCACCCCGTACGGCTTCGCCTCCGCGTCGCGGTCGGGCTTTGGCCTTGGGTCGTCGGTCCGAGGATGCAACACTCACATGGTCTGTGGTGTCAACGTCCATTGGCTCAGCCTCTTGTGGAGGTACTCGACGTGGATATCGAAGAAGGCTTTCCTTGATGATCTGGATGCCTCGAAGTACCAGATCCCGGGTTGCAGAATTTTCCGTGCAATTGGACAGAGTGTGTAGATCACTGCCACAAGCGATACAGAACGTGAGGCGGTCACTTCCGACCGACATTTCGCCTTGAGCGAGCACTCCCACATAGTCCTGAAGCTGTGCGACAAATCCTTCACGAATCGCCTGCCTGGGATCAGGGCCTTCTGCACCTTGTTCTTCTTCGGGTTGCGCATCCACATCTACATCCTGTGCAGGTATTGGTGGAGCAACGGAGAACCCTGGATCGTCCGTGACGTTGTCAGCGGCCTGTGTCTCGTCGGTTCTCGCAATCTCTACGGGGTAGATATCACCATCGACGATCACTGTGAAATCAATCACGAGGTCAGCGGACATGTTGTTGACGATCTCAGCGACTGCTTCATTCTTCTTGGGCGGTGTCCTTTTGCGTGGGGAGTCAACCGTGATCAGCTCGATAGCTTCGGCCGACGCGTAGCGGAAGAATGATCTTTCGATTCCCCTCACGCACGCATTTGCTCCCTCAAGGCCACCCCAATTCGGAAAATGACTTGGGTGTCTCATTGCAATTGTAAGAAGCCCGAGCGCCAGCTCCACCGTGTCACCCAGGAGTTCCTCCTTGGGCAAGGCTGACCCTCTGTAGCATTCTTGGCGCTCTTCCGGAGTCAAAAGCATTCTCATGAAACCAGCATAAGCGCAGTTCCCGGCATCGTAGTAGCAGATGTAGCATGTCTTGCCTTCGGAATCGTATCCCCTGTCCCATGCCAACTGTTTGGCCTTTCCCCATGCCGCGTACTCGATGGCCTGACTGGCTGTGATTCGGAGACCACCGTAGTGAGAAACCGTCTTGCCAATGTCTTCGTAGACCACTTCCGCACAAGCTTTGAGGAACTCCTTGATGTCCATGCGAGGGTCCACAAATTGAAGCCTCAGGTCATAAAGGTGCTTTGCGCAAGCCAAGGTGTACTTCTGGGACGTGACCAAGTCGTTGAAGGAGCCGATTTGATGCTGCATCTTCAAGGCTGAAGTATGCGCGCACCCAATGCAGTGTCCAGGATACCCGTTTCCGGTCGGCTTGAAGAAGGCCTGTGCGTAGCACTCAGCCAACTTCATCGCTTCACATCCAGGGGCAATAGAACGTTCTCCCTTTGACATAACCGGTGTTCGGGGTCGCATAGGTGTCGATCCGGAACCAGTAGTGCCTGTTGTCGTAGTAGGCTTCGGGAACGGTCATGGCGATGTCAAAATCCTGCCAGGTGACTGTGGACGATTCAGCGACCGTGTCACCCTGGGCACCCGACCTGATCTGTTGCTGCTGTTCTCCCGTAAACCATGTCTGCGAAATCCTGGTGGACGTCTTGACTTCACTCTTGTCCTCCCAAATCTCGACAAGCGACGGGTGAGCGACTGAGTCGGCGCGGACAGTTTCGTCCCATGAGCGAACTTTCGATGCCTCAACAAAGCACGTGGATACCATCTTCTCGCAGAACAGCTGCTTCTCGTAGATAGCGAAGCCCAATTTGAACCTGACCCGATTGTCCGGTGCTGGCACCTTTTCGGCTGACAGTGTATGCACGCCTGACGACGCATGTTTCATCTGGCTGTACATTCTTGACCAAAACGAAGATCCATGAATCACCACGCATGCTCGGGCCCGCAACTCCAGTTCAATGTACATTCCCAGCGCGTGGAAACCGTTGAACAGAGAAGCTTTGTGCTGAAGGTAATTGCTAGCTGCTCCAACGAACCGTAAGTCGTGATTGATGTTGACAATTGGAGGGCGCGTGGTACGCTTCCCTGCCGCAATGATAGGGTCAACGTACGTGATCTTGAGCTGTCGCTGCAAGTCAGTGCGAATTGCTGCTCCGTCTCCAACCTCACTCATCGGAAAGGACATGTTCTCGATGAGGATCGCTTGGAGAGACAGATGGTAATGCAATGTGACGGTTGCAAGCTGCTCTTCAGTCAAGCCATCCAATGTCGCATTCACAGATTCCAACGATCCTTTTGTGACTTGGAAGTTGTAGTTGGCACCTGCGGTGATCGACGGGCTCACAATGTAGACCTCGCTCCATCCATGCATGCCGAGGTTCTCTCTCACCGTGTGCGTTGATCCCCTGGTCCTTGCAACCATGTCAAAGTCTTGGACGAGGATTGTGCACTGAGAGCGCATAGTTGCGGCATCGGGTTTGCCACCCATGCCCAAACTATTGCGAAATCCATTCAGCGTGTTCATGGTGTTGATCCTTGCTTCTTCCGGAATTTCATCGTTGTCGACAAGATCGTTGTCTGCCTCGATCATCACTGCCGAGGTAAGCATCGGAGGAGAAGGAAGATGCACGCATGACACCAATGCCAATGCATGGTACAGCCGTGAATACATCCGTAACCACACCTTTGTACTCAGCTTCACGTAGACCTTCAGGTTGAGACCCTTGTCATCATTTTGAGAGACGGAACGGATCCTTGCCAAATAGGTCACCAGTCTTCTGACGTAATGCTGAATCGGTGTGGTCCCCACGTCGTGGTTGGCCACAAACTTTGGCGTCTCATCAATGGTAGGTGGGTACTCGTCTTGATCGCGGGTCGTCGTCAGCAAGATCGAACGACAGCCCTTCTCATCGATGTTGACATAATGGTACCAACTTTCCTGAGCGCCAGCGGGGATTGGAGCTTCCTCCCATGTCGGTTGCGATGGTTCCTCTTCCGGTTGCGAAGTCGGTTGTTGTGGAGGAGGTGCCGCAGAAGATGACGACGCCGATGCCGTTGCCTCGTCCGTCCTTGCCCTCTTTGGTCCGTGGCTAGGGGTGGCTCGAGGTCGGCAGCGGATCCTTGCGATTGTCCCGGCGTTCTTCCATGCTCAGGGTGCACGATTCCTTCCGGTTCGAGGTTGCTTGCCGTAGGCATCGCAACTCTCCCCGTTGAGTATACCCAGCTAGGATGCCGTTGAAGGTTGGGCGGAAATAGGCCATCATCTTGCATAAGCGGATTTGGTGCCCTCATCTGTTGGAATTCCGCTTCCCATATGCCCAATGTGGCGCGTTTGGTAGAGCAGTCGACCACGTACCCAGATTCAACTCCACATTGATTCCAGGTGTAGCCACGGAACGCATCCGGCAATTGGAAACCGTTCTTGTCCTGAGCTGCACACACTGCATCCACATGGTGTTTGAGGAAAGCATACGTGGTGTAGTCGGAATCAGGGAGCACGTCGTTAGACCATTTGTAATGCGGGAGTCCAGTTTGTGGATCGACCCATGATACGTAGGAATGAAGCACGTGGAGACAGACACTGAACGCCTGGAGTGAGTTCATCGCAAAGGCGAGCGGATGTCCCATGCCTTGAGGCAATGTGCGCATCATCAAAGCCAGCTGGTGACGTTGATTGGCGTAGCGCCATCGTTGCTCGCTGCGCATTCCTGGTTGTAGGTCCGAAGTCCATACCCAGTGTGCTTTGCGAACATGTACATCAGCTTGCACACCCTACATAACGTAGGCTCTCCCAACAAGTCGGATTGGTCAGGTGCTCTGCCTGACATGGGCAACTTGTGGTAGTAGTCCTGATTCACCGTATACCATTGTTGAATTCTCGTGTCTGTCACGGCCTGGTAGGGCGTCTCCACGGAGTTGATGAGAACGGCGAGATTGTAGTACACGTCCGCGCTGACGATGTTCCTGGTCGCAGTGTTCAAGTCGAACCGAACTTGTTTTCTTTCTTGTTCCAGTTCAACCACAGCCAACTTTGCATCATCGCGGATCACTTCCTCGTCCACCATAAATCTTGTGATGGCACTGAACTTCCCTTCGTAGTCAGCAACAATGTGTTTGAGACCTCCACCAAACTTGATGACCATGGCGAGTATCTCCCCATAGGGCTTGTCCATGTACTCCTCCGGGGCAGCAAATATGCAAGCTTTGAGGATTTCTCGGACTCGAATGGAAAGATCCCCTCCTGGCGACAGATTTGCACACGTGAACAGCAAGACCAACGGAGGTGCTTTGAAAGCTGCCCATGTGCGAATGAGATCATTGTCGACCACTTTGTCTTTCGTAATCTTTGGCGGGAGCGAAACGCTCTGCGACGAGTCCCCAGAATACATCTCCAGGAACTTGTGGAACTTCAGAAACGTCCGCAGCATCCCACCAGATGGGAAAACTTCTTCGTGGTCCACTCCTTCGAAGGCCAGCTCGTAGGCATTGTAGCTTTCAGCCATGGCTCGGGGTTCGGTCCTTCCTCCGTAGGAGAGAAGTCCCTACACCCTACTCGACTTCACGGTTCCGGGTTCTCCGTAAGAGGCACCCTTCCCCGATCCGTCCGGTCAGACCTTAGTTGTTCCTTAGTTGGGGCTGTCTAATAGCCCCTTCATCAGCGTCTACACACTGATGTTGCTGCCATGCAATGTCCTCAGATCCATGTGCATCGTGACTGACACTGACATGAGCTCGAACAAGGCTGCGAACATTCTTCGCAATCGACCGCCATGAAACATCAATGCGTTGCAACAAACTGCTCTTCGATTCATGGTCCAAGCAATCATCCAGTCTCACCATCAAACGATCCGCTTCAGGCATGTTAGAGAACATGATCCTGCGTCCACCACCATCGCCACCAGCACCAACATGGTCATCAATCTTAACCTTCGTCACCTTGCCACTTGAAACAAGAGCATGCAACTCTGGCAAAGACCAACATGAACATGAAGAAGGCATGTCAAGCGAAAAATAGACGTCGGAAAATTCCGCACACTTCTTCAGCAGGCGTTTGAGAGATTTCAAGACACTTCTGAAAACCTTGTACTTCCCACCGGAACGTTTCTCACCCCCCACGCAAGCCCCTTCACTACTTCCAGGACCAGCACCTGATCGCAAAAGCGATGCCACGAATAGCACAGGTGTGCGCAGGTCATTCCGGCACGCATCCTTCATTGCACCGATAAGGCTGTCCTCATCGGCCTTAGAGCCAATCAGCTCCTTGCAAGTTATGCGAGCGCATCCCTTAGTGGACTTAGGCACGGCGTAGCCATTACCCAAGCCACAAAGGTCAACAATCATGCGGTCTGGCTTTCGTCCACCAGTCTTCGACGGCATGGCTACCAATCTCCCATCGCCCGTTGCCTGAAATTTCAAGGCTTTAAGCAATCTCCTGGAGATTTGGCTACTTTGGCGGGTTTTTGCTTTGGTCAGTTATAACTCGAGATATACTGGACTTGTTAAGTCGAGTTATCTCGGACTTATAAGTGGAGTTTTGGTGGACTTATAAGTCGGACTTATAAGTGACTTATAACTCCGAAATTGGGGATTTAGCGAGCACACATTTCGGGGTTTAGCGAGCACCATTTTGCGATCATGAGGGGTGCAAAAACTCGTCACGAGAAGATCATTTTGAGGTATATAGGCGGTCAGAAAATGGGTTTGGTGAGCACCATTTTGGGATCATGAGGGTCGCAAAAACTCGTCACGAGAAAACCATTTTGAGGTATATAGGTGGTCAGAAAATGCGTTTCGCGAGCACCATTTTGCGATCATGAGGGGTGCAAAAATTCATCACGAGCAAAGCATTTTGAGGTACTGCGGCGGTCCAAAAAATCATGTAGAGGTGAAAAAAACAGTGTTCAGAATGCCAAAATCTGCCAGCATTCAAATTATATTGTATGACAAACGGCCACGCAGGGAAAGCCTGTAACAGATTATGTACAGGGTTGAACATGCATTTAGGGCTGGGGGTTAAACCAACTCCGTTCTACAATCTTTTTTCTTCTGCGTGCGGTTCCCCGTCGCACATGCTCTTTAAAGACTGCCGGGCGAAGCCACTGCCAAATGCGGAAGCGCACGCAGAGGGCGAGGCCGCCGGTAGACCTACATGCAAGATGCAGGGCGAGGCCACTGACATCTAGAGCTCGCTCACGTAGGCGCTGAGCCGCTGCCAAGAAGCTTTTGGGTTGTCCGAAAACTTGAACGATTTGTCCTTCTTGTCGCCCCAGATCTGGACCCTCCACGCATTCGTGGTCGTATCCGTGTAGATCTTGCAGGTCTGCAACCACACCGGCGGCTTCTTTGCCGTGCCCGGGTACTTGGGCAAAGCTGTCAGCACCTTCTTCCCCTTGCCCTTGCCTTTGCCTTTCCCATGGGCTGCAGCTGCAGCTGCCTGGCCGGCGCCCTTTCCTCCGGCAGGCTTTGTTTTGGCAGGTGTGCCCTTCGCCGGCTTCGACGGCTTGTGCGAAGGAGTCGTCTCGGACTCCTTTTCAGCCTTTGCTTTGGCAGGTGTGCTGCTTGGATTTCCCTTGTTGGCCGCGAGCTGGTCCTGGAGTTTGGAGACCATCTCGTCGACACTGCGCCGGGCCTTAGGCTCGGCAGGCGTTTTCAAGGGCGAAGCCTCTTCGTTCTCCTCCAAGTCCTCTGCTTGCTGTTCCTCGTCCTTCTCCGCCACCTTGTCCTTGTCTTTCAAAGCCAGCTGCTTGCTTGGGAGCTGGAGCTCAAGCGGCACGGAGGCTTCTCCGTCCTCCAACATCTTCCGCTTCTTCGTCATAGCGAAATTTCGCAGGCCAGGGACGCCGTTCCCTTCCATGGCATTCATCAAGAGGTTGCCAAGGTGCCCTAACAGGGCACCGTGCATGTTCTCCTGAAGGCACCTGTCCTTTTTGCCGAGCTGCTGCCCAAAGCCCTTTTGCTGCACACTGTTGTGCGTGCTCCTCGCAGCAAGGGCTTTGGTAAGCCCGTGCAAGGCCGGCAAGTCCATGGGACAAGCTGCCGGCGCTTGTTCCCCGTAGGCCGCCCTGAAGAGATCACTCGGGAGATCTCTCGCACTCTCCTGGTAGTCCTTGAGCCCACTGAACTTGGACTTGTCGAACGAAGACCTGCACAGGTCCTTCAGCTCCTGCAGCAGGTCTAAGGCCGTAACAAAATTCACATTCAGATGCTCCGGAGCACCATCGTGGCTGCCAAGCAGCAAGATGGCAGTGGCCTGCTTGAAGATTGCCTCCCTCGGATACACCAAGCCCAGGAGCTGTAGCCTGTTGGCCACCACCCTTTGCTTGCTCCTCGCGGAGGCTCTCGGGTTCATGATGGCATCCCACTCCGCTTGCAGCAGGAAGTTGTAGAAAAAACGATGCTGTTGCATCTTTTGGTTGCCCTTGAGCTCCCGCGTGGTGGCGGAACTCTCGGCGGAACCCGTCGCCTCGATTTTTTCCTCCAAACATCGCACGATGTCCTGCTTAAAGCCATCCGGCACATCTGCCGCGGACCCCTTCTCCATGGCACGTGTGGCTTCTTGAAAGCTCACTGCTCCAGGCAGCTCCTCCAGCTGCTGCAGCAGTTTCTTTTCCATCTTCTCTGCACGGCCCTCGTCCATGCCAGGCGATTTCCGGAGCATCGCCACAAAGTCCAGCATGTCTCGCACATGCTTTTCGGCCATGGATGGAGCACCGATCCACGGCTGATGAGGCGATGCCTTCATGCAGCGAGAGCAAAACCTGACTTTGAGCCAACGGTTGCATCACACCATGCTGTGGCTTCCTGACAAGCAGCACGAAGTTATAGTTTATGCGTAGTAGTAGTAGTAGTAGTACCTGGGAAAAGTCAATGTGTCTCTAAGCTATTGATTTCGTAGCAAAATACATAGTGCAACCGGTTGCGTTTTGCATTTTTTCAGCATAACCACATGCCTGTCTACAGAGGCAGTAGTACTAGCAGTAATAGTATAGTACTAGAAGTAGAAGTAGCAGTAGTAGCAGCAGAAGCAACAAATTAGCTGGGAAAAGTCAATGTGTCTCTAAGCTATTGATTTCGTAGCAAAATACATAGTGCAACCGGTTGCGCTTTGCATTTTTTCAGCATAAGCACATGCCTGTCTACAGAGGCTACAGTGTCCAAGGCTTCAACAATCAACTGCGAAACTAGTTTCTGCAGTGTTGCCGCGATTTGTATGCAAGACTTTGTACTTTGTCTTGCATTAACTGGAACCCATTAAGGGTCCGATTTCTGGGATCTGGCTCTACGCAGACTCCTATTCCGGGCATGCTGCAGGCGAAGCCTTGCAGCATGCCAAACTACTGCAGGCAGAGCCTTGCAAACCCGTAGCCTGCTCAGTCCAGCTCGTTGAGGAAAAGCTCTTGCGGTCCTTGGTGCTGCAGGCCTTGGTCCTGCAGAGCAGCTGCTGGGCTTGCGGGCTCTTCCGGCCCTTGGTCCTCCTGCCCTTGGTCCTGCAGTGCGGGATCTGAAGACTTCATTGGACATCTATAGGTTACCAATGACATTTACCCAACGGCTTTCGCAGCTCCTCATCTCTTTCACAGCAATGCTCTTGTGTTTGCGATAGGCTGGTCTCACGACATCCGGATCGCACTGTGCTTCATTGGCAATGGCGAAAGAAATCAAGCCACATATTCTCATTGAGGATGGGAGTGGAACCCTGCATCCCTCGATCTTCTCCAGCCAAGCATAAGCCACAGCCAGAACACCGTGAACCACGGACATCTTGAGCCCTGTCCTTGCAGCCATAGCCTTCAAAACATCGAGCTCCCCCGCCAAAGCCTGGAAAAAAAACTGATAATCAGCAGCAGCAGAAGACTGTACTGGCATTGCTTGCCACCGGAAGAGATGGGTCATCTGCACAGAAGTCTTCTTCCGGAGCCTGAAATGAGGCACCTTCCGGTTGTGCTTGCCGATTCTGTTGCCCGGATCGCATTTCTTGCAGACATTAGCTGGGGGTCGGCGATAAGTTAGTCGAGGGCAGCTTTTGCATTTCCAGCCAGCCATGGCAGCAAAGATTTTCTACAGCTGCATTGGCTTTGGGATTGCGTTGGTACGATGCCTCTTTTTGTGATGGCCAAATCGGAAACCCCGAAGGAGAGATGGTAGGCCAAAGCCTGCAACAATGCTTTAGCTAGGCATGCTGAGCTACAGATTAGAATCCAACTCCGACTGATGCCCAGAACCCAAAGTGCAGCAGGTTGTGCATCGAGTTCTTCCATGCACAGAAACAGGTAAGCTTGTTTGTTTCCCAGACTGGATGGAGCACCGATCCACGGCTGATGAGGCGATGCCCTCATGCAGCGAGAGCAAAACCTGACTTTGAGCCAACGGTTGCATCACACCATGCTGTGGCTTCCTGACAAGCAGCACGAAGTTATAGTTTATGCGTAGTAGTAGTAGTAGTAGTAGTAGTAGTAGTACCTGGGAAAAGTCAATGTGTCTCTAAGCTATTGATTTCGTAGCAAAATACATAGTGCAACCGGTTGCGCTTTGCATTTTTTCAGCATAACCACATGCCTGTCGACAGAGGCTACAGTGTCCAAGGCTTCCCTGTCCAGCTCACGGCTCATGGCTCTTGCCGGTCCCACCGCTTCAGGATGGCACCAAAATCATCACTCATCTTTGTCACATCCTGCACTGCGTCATACAATGCACGCACCGTGCACTTAAGCCCGTCCACAAGCTTTTGAAGTTCTTTCTTCTCCTCGCGCTCCTTCTTGATCGTGGCTTCCAGCGTTTGGATCCGCAGCTGGAGCCAGTACACCTGATTTTCCAACTGCTCAGGCTCCGGGTCCTCCATCATGCTTTGCGTCTCCAAGTCGTCCTCCTCGATATGTTCCGACATGCGGCGCAGCACGTGTGAGTGCGGTGGAGCCTCCATTACGAGAAGGCGAAGCCTTTCTCTGGAAGTTCTAGACGAGAAGGCAAGCCTTTCTGTGACAAAGCTGGAGCCAGAAACTCATCATGACTACATGTTGCAGGCACATGAAATTTGGAAGCCTTTGCCTTCCACCATCGTTCGACGGACCATGCTAAAGGTGGTGGATCCCAGGTATATTTATATACATAAATAGTAGTAGCAGTAGTAGTAGTGTTCCTGCTCTGTTTTTACCCGCTGCTGCGATTTGTATGCAAGACTTTGTCTTGCATTAAGTCTTGCGTAAACTGGAACCCATTAAGGGTCCGATTTCTGGGATCTGGCTCTACGCAGATTCCTATTCCGGGCATGCCGCAGGCGAAGCCTTGCAGCATGCCAAAGCTTCTGCAGGCAGAGCCTTGCAAACCCGTAGCCTGCTCAGTCCAGCTCGTTGAAGAAAAGCTCTTCCGGCCCTTGGACCTGCAGAGCAGCTTCTGGGTTTGCGGGCTCTTCCGGCCCTTGGTCCTGCAGTGCGGGTTCTGGGCTGAGCTCTGGAGCCGGTTCGTCTTCTGCAGGAGCTGCAAAAAGCAGCAGGGCTGGAGGGACCGGAGGTTCCAGCGGCGTCAGCGTCTCCACTAAGTCTTCGATTGTCCAAACCAGAGGTGGCGGATACGGCAGCTCCGAGATGTCGCGGGACATGGCAAGAAGAATCCGCGAGTTGTGTTCGCTGAACCCTTGCATGACATATCCCTCCGCGACCCAGGTGAAAGCAACCATTGCTTCATACACCCTGTGGGCCTTCTCTTCGTTGGAGGGGATTGTCCTCGACAACCAACCAGGCACTGCCAGCCGGAGAGTCGCCGCCGCGATCTTGTGGCCAAGCCCGAACCGTGGGCATCGCGGGCATGGGCGGAGCTCATCCGCATGAAAAGCGGAATGCCCCAGGTCTATGACCTTGTAGCCCGCCCCATGCAGACGGTCCAGGCCATCAACCAACTGGTTGATGTCCAAGAGGCGAAGGCGGCGCTCAAGGCGGTGCACAACTTCCATGTGCACGTCCATGTTGCTACCTACACGGGCCTAAAGAAAGCCCGGGCGAGCCTCAGGCAAAGGAGCTTGAGGAGAAATGCCGATGCCACTCGCACATGAGAAGAAACCCAAGTTTTTAGATTTAGGGCTTCGGGGGGTTGTATACATAGATATAGGACAAGGCTTTCAGGGTTGAGGCCAGCGTGGCGAACCCAAGCTTTTTTCCAAAAGCTCGCCCATGTGCACGTGCCCTTGCAGGGCGAAGCCTCTGCACCACACGGGCTAAGCCGCTGAGCCCTTCAGCTGCCCAACATGGCCTCGACCATGTCGCAATTGATCTGGGCAAAATTGGTCATGCTGGTAGACAGCTCTTTCACGGCGTTCTTGAGGAAGTCGACTTGCCGCTGCAGGGCCTCCACCTCACATCGCGACTTGGACTTCATGTAGTCCATCTCGCGGCTCAAGTTCTCGATCATGTGCAAGAGCTGCAGCGGTCCTGGCCCTTTGACATCTTCCGTGTCGCTGGAGCTGCAGGAGGAGTCCAACCGCCTCAAGGCCAGCCTCAGTCCTTCCTCGTCGTCTGAGGCTGCCTCGCTTGGGCGCTTGGAGCCAGCTGGCTTCGCAGCTGGCTTGGGAGCTGGCCCCGTCACCTCCAGAGGCACAGCTCGCCCCACAGCCACAGCTGTTGCCTCCACAGGCACAGCTGGCCCCACAACCACAGTTGTTGCCTCCACAGGCACAGCTGGCCCCACAACCACAGTTGTTGGCTCCGCCAGCCTCACAGGCACAGCTGGCCACACAGCCACAGCTGCTGGCTCCGACAGCTCCAGAGCCGCAGCCGGAAACTCGGAGCTTGCACCTGTCCCCGCCATCTTTCAGGAGGCAAGGCCTTCCGTTCCAAAACCTTTGCGAGCCAGAAAAAACTCTCGGATTGCAGGCAAACTGAAAGCAAGCCGCAGAGCCTTACAGATCCAACACGATATAAAAGATGGCCGCAAGTGATAGAGCAGTGCAAGCCTTTCTAGAACGTGTTATTCAGAAGCATTACATGTATGACTTATTTAACCCCCAAAGCACCCCAACCCACAAATGTTGCGAATTGTGTTTTTGTGCTGGATTTCGGTTTCATTTTTCCACTATTTCTAGACATGGGTCGGACATCCATGGGAAAATTCAGGGTTCAGGGTGGGTCCGGGGTTCAGGGTTGTGGGTTTGGGGTTGGTAAGCAGTGGTGCGAAGTGTGCTTGTTTTTGCATGGATTTCGGTTCATTTTCCACTTTTTTAGACATGGGCAGGGCTCAGGGTTATGGGTTTGGGGTTGGGATGCAGTGAATGCAATAGATTCTTTTGGGCGTGGGAATTGATGGTTGTATTTCGAAGCCTGGGTTGGGAATGGGGTTGGGGGGGTTGGGTGGAGGGTTGGGCATGGGCTGCGACCTGAAATTGGGGGCTGGGGGTTGGGTCTGGTGGGGGGGGTTTTGGGGCTTGGACTGCAGTTGGGAATGTTGGCTGCGATCTGAAATTGGGGGCTGGGGGCTGCAGGGTTTTGGGGCTTGGACTGGGTTGGGAATGGGGTTGGGGGGGGGTTGGGTGGAGGGTTGGGCATGGGCTGCGACCTGAAATTGGGGGTGGGGGTTGGGTCTGGTGGGGGGAATTTTGGGGGTTGGACTGGGTTGGGAATGGGGTTGCGGGGGGGGCTTGGGTGGGGGGTTGGGGGGCTGGTTTTTTTGGCTGGGGCGGGGTTGGGAAGGGGGTTTGGGTGGGGCTGGGCATGGGCTGCGACCTGAATTTGGGGGCTGCGGGGCTGGGTCTGAAATCGGGGTTTTGGGGCTGCAAGACGCGGTTGAGGGCTGAAGAAGGCGGGGCCCCTCCCCCTATACTCCCCCCCCTCCCCCCCCCTCCCTCCCCCCCCCTGGGGATTGCCCCCAACCCCGCGACACGCCCCAGCGACACCCCCGTGACACGCCCGCGACACGCCCGCGACACGCCCGTGACACGCCCGTGACACGCCCGTGACACGCCCGTGACACGCCCGTGACACGCCCGTGACACGCCCGTGACACGCCCGTGACCCGTGACACGCCCGTGACACGCCCGTGACACGCCCGTGACACGCCCGTGACACGCCCGTGACACGCCCGTGACACGCCCGCGACACGCCCGTGACACGCCCGCGACACGTTTTTTTTTTTTTTTTTTTTTTTTTTTTTTTTTTTTTTTTTTCTCTCTCTTT